>BDUI01000056.1:498431-526624 GCA_002335545.1 Apodemus speciosus | reverse complement strand
TGTGTCAAGTTGACACACAAAACCATCTAGTACAGTTACAGATCCTACATCTGATATAGGGCCAATATGCAATCTATACAAAGAACTCAAGAAGTTAGACTCCAGAGAACCAAATAACCCTATTAAAAATGGGGTACAGAGCTAAACAGAGAATTCTCAACTGAGGAATACCAGATGGCTGAGAAACACCTAAAGAAATGTTCAACATCCTTAATCATCAGGGAAATGCATATCAAAACTACTCTGAAATTCCACCTCACACCAGTCAGAATGGCCAAGATCAAAAACTCAAGGGGCAGCAGATGCTGGTGAGGATGTGGAGAAAGAGGAACACTTCTGCATTGATGGTGGGATTGCAAGCTGGTACAACCATACTGGAAATCATTTTGGTGGTTTCTCAGAAAACTGGACAAAGTACTAACTGAGGACCCAGCTATACCACTCCTGGGAATGTACCCAGAAGATGCTCCAACATGTAATAAGAACATGTGCTCCACAATGTTTATAGCAGCCTTATTTATAATAGCCAGAAGTTGGAAAGAACTCAGATGTCCCTCAACAGAGTAATAGATATAGAAAATGTGGTACATTTACACAATGAAGTACTACTCAGCTATTAAAAACAATGAATTCATGACATTCTTAGGCAAATTTTTGGAGCTAAAAAATATCATCCTGAGTGAGGTAACCCAATCACAAAAGAACACAAATGGTATGCACTTGCTGATAAGTGGATAGTAGTCCAAAACTTTGGAATACTGAAGAAACAACGCATAGACCACATGAAGCTCAAGAAGAAGGAAGACCAAAGTGCAGAAACATTGATCCTTATTGCAAAGTAGATCAAAATGCCAATAGCTCACAGTCAACCAATAGAATGAGCATAGGGTCCCCAATGGAGCAACTAGAGAAAGGTCCAAAGGAGCTTAGGTTTGCAGCCCTGCAGGAAGAACAATAATATGTATCAACCAGTCCCCCCAGAGCTCCCAGGGACTAAACCACCAACCAAAGAGTACACATAGAGGGACCCATGGCTCCAGCTACATATGTAGTAGAAGATGACCATTTCAGACATCAATGAGAGGAGAGGCCATTGGCCCTGTGAAGGCTTGATTCCCCAGAAGAGAGTAATGCAAGTCAAGAAATTGGGGGGGGGGGCGGCGCGGGTGAGCAGGGGGAAGGGTGATCAGATAGGGGGTTTTGGAGGGGTAAAATGGAAAGGGCATAGCATTTGAAATGTAAATAATAATGCAAATATCTAATAAAAAATAAAATGAAAACACACACAAAAAAATAAACTTGAGATACCATCTCCTCAAGTACCACACTACATCAATAGGACAAGAAGGCTACTTTAAACTGTTTCTAATGAGGAACTCAGAGTAGATTTGACAGTTTCAGAGAGTTAAGAGGCAACGACTCCAATGGAGTAGAAAAATAACATGTGTGACAATCACCAAAAAAGAGACTAAAGAAACTTCTCATAGGCTACCTATATTAGACCTGCCCAGGACACCTGTACTTTAAGCTTGTTCAAGATGTACTCCATTGATGTTCAACATCACTAGTCATCAGGGAAATGCAAATCAAAACAACCCTGAGATTTCACCTCRCACCAGTCAGAATGGCTAAGATTAAAAACTCAAGAGACAGCAGATGCTGGCGAGGATGTGGAGAAACAGGAACACTCCTGCACTGCTGGTGGGATTGCAGGAAGGTACAACCACTCTGGAAATCAGTCTGGCAGTTGCTAAGAAAATTTGGCATGACACTTCCAGAAGACCCTGTCCTACCACTCCTGGGCATATACCAAGAGGATTCCCCTGCATGCAACAAAGACACATGTTCCACTGTGTTCATAGCAGACTTATTTATAATAGCCAGAAGCTGGAAAGAACCCAGATGTCCCTGAATGGAGGAATGGATACAGAAAATGTGGTATATTTATACTATGGAATACAACTCAGCAATTAAAAACAATGAATTCATGAAACTTGTAGGCAAATGGTTGGAACTGGAAAATAACATCCTAAGCGAGGTAACCCAATCACTAAAGAATCCACATGAAATGCAATCACTGATAAGTGGATATTAACTAGCCCAGAAATTCTGAATACTCAAGTCACAATTAGAAAATCATATGATTCCCAAGAAAAAAGAAGGAGAGAGCCCCGATCATGAAAAGACTTGATCCAGTATGGTAGGGGAGTACTAGAACAAAGAAATGGGGGGAGGTGATTGGGGATTGGGCAGAGAAAAGAGGACTTATGGGACATATGGTGAGGGGGGACTGGGAAAGGGCAAAGCATTTGGAATGTAAACAAAGAATATAGAAAAGAAAAGAAAAAAGATATACTCCATTTACTTAGTTACATTTAGACAAGTGGATTTCTCCTGAAATCACCTAAGACTATGAATAAGTGCAATAACTAAACATTTTTACATTTTTTCTTTTGCTTGGTCCTGTGTCCTGCTGGTTTTGTACTTAGTCTTGTGGGTGCTGGATTCCAAGCATATCTCATATTCAACCTATGCCCTTCCAAGCATTCTTCAAAGGCATCTGTCTATAAACATTTCCTGAATCACTGAAGGAGTAGAAATATGCACTACAAACATGCATAAAGAGAAAACTCACCTCTTCTATATTAGTTTAGGTCATCCATTAAATTAAACCGAGTACTAAATATATGATTTGTGCAAAACAAACATGACAGCAATAATGTCTGCAGAAATCAAAACACATTCTTCATAGCTGAAGTGATTTTTTTTTACTTTACCAGACTTCAAGAATTAAAAAACAACCAAGCAAAGAAAGAAACAACAACAATACAACTTTTAGGGCTAGAAATTCAGGGCAGTTGGTAGAGTCCCTGCCTAGCATGGATGAAGCACAAAGCACAATACTCTGTCAGCAGTACTCAATAACAGGATGCAGGGGTGCTTGCTGACTATGCCAGTAGTGGATAATTGGAAGGAGGAGGATAAGAAGTTCAAGGTTACTTTTGGATACATTGTAAGTTACAGGCCAGCCTGGTGCCAGAAGAGATACTGCCTCAAAAGAAAGTATTACATAATTGAGTTTTCAAGGGTATATCCAGGTTTAATAATCTAGCAGATATAATTACAAAAGGCAGGGCTATGATACTCTACTACATAATTCTACAATTAGTCCTATAGAAAATAAATATGAAATAATTAGAACAGATTGAACAATTTTGTAATCTGGATACTTCAACACAAATTATATTTCAGCTAAATCTATACTTAATGTGAATAAACTGTTCTAAATAATACCTATTGTCTTTTAGGAATTATCTTAAAAAGGACATTTACTTATAATTATCAGTAAGATTACAGGTTTGCATATTACTTGAGACATTTGTGCTGCTTGGGAACTATTTTTCATGTGAGCACTGTCACTATACCCATTCACTAGATGCTTACCTCCCTCTTTCTCCCATTTAAATTTTGAAGAGTTATGCATTTGTCTAGGTTCTAAATCAACCACCTAAATCAACTAGACAAACAAACACATTGCTTTTCAACTAGAATCTTTCCTTTTTCATTTATCCCCAAGGTAGCATGTTAATATTAATATCATATCATATAACATAAATAACTTTAAGTGTTCCAGTCTTTACAAATTCAAACACACTAAAATTTCTGTCTCTTTAGAACTCCCAAATCTCTTTCAAAAATTCAATGTCTCTTAATTTTGGCCTTCTACAAAAACCAAAACTTAAGTTATATATTTCTTACCTCAAGAGGGAAGGAAGGACCATTCAGAATCAGATTAAAGAAAAACCAGGTTTCAATAGTGTAAATAATGCAAGGTGCAATTTCTGGAACCCGCTGATAAGCTTCTGTGACCCTCCAAAGGGTTTGGGTAACTTCTCTGGCTCCACCCTCTACAACACAAACATCTTGTCTTGGATGCTCTGGCTTAGCTCCACACCATTGCTAGTTTTGATCTTGGTGGTCACCTCATGGCAATGGCCCCACCAAAATGCTGGGATCTCTTTCTACAATTGGACTACACTTTCACCAAAGTCTTTCCTGGGTATTAGTCTGGTCCCAAGCCTCAGCTTCTCTTCCTGTTCCCTTCCATAATGGGAATTCAACTGCTATTAAGGTTGAACCGTCACCAACTGTGCCTATTCTAGCATCTCACATAGTCAAGCCTCAGCTCTTCCTCATGAACTCTCATGCCTTCACATTACCAACTTCCACAGTGAGAACAAGGTAAAACTTGTCTACATAGGAACACAGCTTCTGTGTGGTGAATTTTAGGAAACATTTCCCAGAAGATATCACCTCAATGACATTGGTATTTTCTTAATTACTACTAACTTCTCAGCTTGAGTTAACTATCATCAATTGTCCCAGAAAAGAAAAAAATTACTTCAACAATGCCAGGGTTTTATTGCTCCTGTTGTTGTTGTTGTTGTTGTTGTAGTTGTTGTTGTTGTTGTTGTTATTTTCATCATTGTTGTTTATCACAGCTGACTCTTCAGCCCCAGCTGTCCAGATTATAGATTCTTAATTAAAAGTAGCAAGTAGCTCACTTAATTTTTAAGTAACTCTCAAACTTCCTTCTAGAACTTTACAAGACAAGCCTCCATCATCTGCATTTCTCTCAATACCCTTCTCTCCAAATCTCCCACAGAATAGTTCACCAAGTGTGGAATACTCAATCGGATTTCTCGGTCAGATTTCCAAAGTTCACCCACAATCCTCTAAAAGACAACATAGTCAGGTGTGTCACAACAATAATCTACTCCAGATATCAATTTCTGCCCTAGTTATGAAATAGGACCATTTTCATATGCTGATGAAACACCATGACCAAAGCACTTAGAGAAAAAAAGCTTTTATTTGGCCTACTCTTCCACAGCACAGTTCATTATCAAAGGAAATCAGGACAGAAGCTTAAACAGGGCATGAATCTGAAGGGAGGGGCTGATATGGAGGCCATGGAGGAGTGCTGCTTAATGGCTTGCTAGTCATAACCTGTTCAGACTGTTTTATTACAGAACTCAGGACCACAAGGCCAGGAATGGCTCCACCCACAATAGGCAGGGTTCTTCCCATTCACCAATAAGAAAATGATGTGTAGATTGCCTACGGCTGGAACTTCTTGGAAGCATTTTCTTAATTGAGGATTCCTTCTCTCATGACTCTAGCTTGTGTTCAAGTTGATATAAAAATGGTCAGCACAGAACGGACAGTGCCAGGTACTCAGACATATCCTGAGTCTAACATAGCTTGGGTCTCAGCCTGTCAGGCTTCTGCCTGCACCCAGGGCCCGGGCAGCTCTGCATCTGTGTGCCAGCCCTGTCAGAGGTCGTTTACCCTTCAGAGTGATCAGCACTTGGAAAAGGTCCCTGCAGCATCCGCCATCCTCTCTCCCCAACAGAGCAGATGGGCAGCTCCAGGTTCACAGAGACAACCCAAGTATAACATTGCTTGGGGCAAGACACACCAGGGATCCAAAGGCACCCAAGAGGAGGGCAGCACATCAGCAATCTGTGCCAGGGGAAATCCAGTCATCCAGCTGTGCTGAAATAGCCTTACAGGCTCATAGGAGGATCAAGCACCAGCCAGTGACAACAAGACCAACTAACACCAGAGATACCCAGATGGTAAAAGTCAAATGTAGGAACATTACTAACAGAAATCAAGGCAATATGGCAGCATAATATGGAGATGAACCCAACTCTCCAACAACAGCAAGTCCTGGATACCCCAACACACCAGAAAAACAAGATTTGGACTTAAAAATCACTGGTCATGATGCTGCGAGAAGAACACAAGGACATAAATAAATCTCTTAAAGAAATACAGGAGAAAATGGACCAAAAGGTAGAAGCCCTTACAAGGGAAACACAAAAATCATTTAAAGAAATCAAAGAGAATATGGGTCAAAAGAGAGAAGCCAATAAAGGGGAAATGCAAAAATCATTTAAAGAAATACAGGAGAACTTAGGTCAATAGGCATTGAAAGAGGAAACACAAAAATCTCTTAAATAATTACAGGAAAACACAAACAAACAAGTGAAGGAGCTGAGAAAAAACCATCCAGGACCTAAAAACTAAAGTAGAAACAACTAAGAAATCACAAAGGAAGACAACTTTGGAGATAGAAAACCTTGGGAAGAAATCAGGGGCCATAGATGCAAATATCAACAACAGAATACATGAGATAGAATCTCAGATGCCAAAGATACCACAGAAACCATTGACTCAACAGTCAAAGAACCCTTTTAAGTAGGTATGCCATAAAAAGTGTACAGAGAGAATGTCTATAGCCTATAGGTCACTCGATTCTTAATATGAATGTCTGTGCTTTCACTTCCTCCTCCTATCTCATTAATACACAGAAAAATATAATACTGGTGAGACATTTTTTACCAGGTGAAGAAAGGCAATGGAACTGTGAATGACAGAATCAGGAGACTAAAGAAAGCAACTTATGCAACAAAGGGACCATTTTTGTAAGATAGACAAACAGGTACAAGCACAAGGGTATGAGTGGGAATTTATAGTTTTGTTAGGGACTCAGTTGTATCATGTGATGTTTTTCTGGAAGCTGCCTGGTGAAAGAACATGTGATGTTATGCTGGAGTGGATGCTTAAGAGGACACATGCTGTTAAGAAAGAGTATAACACAACAAACAGTGGATGGTGGTCTTGCACCGGTTCACCTTGCAACACTTTGTTTTCTTTAGGCTTCCTGACCTTGATCTTTGCTGACAAGACTCTTGCATTGGTTCATTTTGATTTCTTCATTGATCTTCACTTGTCATAACTTTGTAGACAGAAACACAGTAAACTTCTGGTGGTATTCCTGCTGCTTCTTGCTGCTTTTGTGGAGTAAGGCCAATTGACAAAGCCGTGCAGTTTCTTCTGGATCCATCAGTTACTGACAATTGTTTGGGTTTTCCAAGTATACTGAACTGCCACTGTTGATTCGTATTTGGTGTTTTCATACTGTGCTGGACTGCTGACACTGTAAATTGGAATCACCCCATAGAACTACTTCTAAACAGGTCCACAGTGGAGGCATGTTCCTCTTTCTCCACATCCTCACCAGTACCTACTATCACCTGAGTTCTTGATCTTAGCCATTCTGACTAGTGTGAGGTGCAATCTCAGGGTTGTTTTGATTTGCATTTATTTCCCTGATGACTAAGGATGTTGAACATTTCTTTAGGTGCTTCTAAGCCATTTGGTATTCCTCAGTTGATAATTCATTATTTAGCTCTGTACCCCATTTTTAATAGGGTTATTTAGTTCTCTGGAGTCGAATTTCTTGAGTTCTTTGTATATATTGGACATTAGCCCTCTGTTGGATGTAGGGTTAGTAAAGATCTTTTTCCAATTTGTTGGTTGCTGTTTTGTCCTATTGCTTGTGGGAATGCAAGCTGGTAAAACTACTCTGGAAATCAGTTTGGCAGTTGCTCAGAAAATTGGACATAGTACTACTGAAGGACCAAGCTATACCACTCCTGGGCATATACCCAGAAGATTCTCCAACATGTAATAAGAACATATGCTCCACTATGTTCATAGTACCTTATTTATAATAGCCAGAACCTGAAAAGAACCCAGATGTCACTCAACAGAGGAATGGATACAGAAAATGTGGTACATTTACACAATGGAGTACTACTCAGCTATTAAAAACAATGAATTCATGAAATTCTTAGGCAAATGGATGGAACTAGAAAATATCATCTTGAGTGAGGTAACCCAATCACAAAAGAACACACAAGATGTGCACTCACTAATAAGTGGATATTAGCCCAGAAGCTTGGATTACCCAAGATACAATTCATAGACCACATGAAGCTCAAGAAGAAGGAAGACTAAAGTATGGATACTTTGGTCCTTCTTAGAAGCAGGAACGAAATACCCATGGGAGGAGATAGAGAGGCAAAATGTAGAGCAGAGACTGAAGCTAAAGCCATCCAGAGACTGCCCCACCTTGGGATCCATCCCATATACAGTCACCAAACTCAAACACTAATGTGGATGCCAACAAGCACTTGCTGATGGGAACCTGATATAGCTGTCTCCTGAGAGGCTCTGCCAATACCTGACAAATAGAGAGGTGGATGCTCTCAGCCAACCATTGGTTTGAGCTCAAGGTCTCCAATGGAGGAGCTAGAGAAATGACCCAAGGAACTGAAGGAGTTTTCAGCCCCATAGGAGGAAAAACAATATGAACCAACCAGTATCCCCAGAGCTCTCAGAGACTAAACTACCAACCAAAAGGTACACTTGGAGAGACCCATGGCTCTAGCTGCATATGTAGCAGAGGATGGCCTTGTTGGACATCAAAGGGAGGAGAGGCCCTAGACCCTAAAAAAGCTCAATGCCCCAGTATAGGGGAATACCAAGACAGGAGAAGGGGGCTTGGTGAATGGGGGGGAATCAGGTAGGGTGTTTTCAGAGGGGAAACTAGGAAAGGGGATAACATTTGACATGTAAATAAAGGAAATATCTAATAAAAAAGAATGAGAAAAAATAAAATTAATGGAGTCCAAATAAATAAATAATAAAATAACAAATAAACAGGTCCATAACATCCATTTTCCATTAATCTTTTCTCTTACCTCAGTAGGGTGATGGGCTAGAAGTGACATTGAAGCGTTAAAGAACCACAATTAAAGTAGGCTTTGAAAAATCTCAGTGTACAGGATTGTATGCCTCTAAAGGCAAGAAGACAATCTTGAGTATCAGTCTTCAAGTTCCAGAAATCCAAGACTCTTACCTTCCACTTCTGATTATATTCAAAAAGGGGTCTGTGGATCAAATTCAAGTTTTCTTGTATCTATAGCAATCATGTCACCTAGTCATCTATCTACTGGCCCCTGTACTGTATTTTTCACTGTTCCTAGATAAAGAGTGGTTTGTCTTTCTTATGTCCCTCTTTCTCTTTTGTTCATTAAAACATGTTAAATTATGTTCTAATATAGTAAGATATAAATGGATAAAACTGGCATATCCAGTGAGCCAGAGACCCATTTATAAAGTCACCATAGAAAAAGAGATTATGTCCTATGTAGATCTACAAATGGCTATTTAATAATGTTGGACACAAAATAATTAACTAAAATGAGGTTTGGATTTCCTCCACTCTTGGACTTAGAATTTCTAAGAACAAAGCAGAAAGTCTGTGAAAATTATAATATTGTACTTAAGACTGCACTGGGAAGGTGAAGCTTACTGGTAGAGCACTTGTACTTGCTAGTATTTTTGAACAACTAGGTTTGCTTTTGTGTGTCTCAGTTAATTAAAAAAAATACTTAGGGATATATTATTGAAGGAACATAGGAACTTAAAAAATGAAGGTTATTTTCTTTTTCAGTTCTACAGAATCTTCTAAAGCAAAGAGTCAGCTTTGGTTGTCAGCTGCTCTCTGCTGTTAAATACGGACAAGCTAAACCATCTGCTTTCATCTTCTTCCTTGCTCAAATGTTCCTTGGATCCTACTATGTGATGGAGGAGGACTTGAACTCAATATAATACAGTCTAATATGAGAGACATGTCATAGCACTTTTAAATGCCACCCAAGATTTAAATCTAATTGCATATTTTAGCAGCAAAGTGAGCTGACAGTGTTGGCATACCTGGAAGAACAAGTCCAGCTGAGTTCTGCATAACTCTACCATCTTTTGCTACATTCATATGAGGGAGCCAATAAACTGAAAAGATGAACATCAAAAAACTGGTTTCAGCCAGATTATGAGGGTCTTAATGACAAGGGTCATAAACAAGTTTTTAAAATCAAAGAGGGTTCAAACTGCATGTGCAAAGGTTGGCCAGAGATAAACTGAGCCTAAGGAAAACTTTTAATGTGCCACTAATTTATATAAAGGGGCATATATGCAGTCTCCCAAAAAGCAATAACCATGTTAATGAAATTACAAATGTACTGTTCTGGTGGTATCACTAAACAAAATATTAACAGTGCTATATGGACAAGAAGGAGAAAAGAAATGGTAACAAAAGAATGCTCAGTTTTGTTTAACAAACTGAAAGAGCAACCACTGTAGTGGAAGTCTAGGAAGAGGAAAGTTAGAGTTAAAACTGTACTTGGAAGTAATTATTAATACAAATTCCAAAGGCAATTGTTTTGTTGGATATTTTTAAGTACCTGAAGTTAGTGATTCATAAGAAGAGCAGAACAAGAAGAATGATAATTCTATAATCTGAATAAAGTGTAGGCCTTCCATTTGAATGTTGAAACATTGTCTCCAGTGTGACACCAGTGACAAACTGATCCTGTGAGAGATAATTAGTTCATATGGATGAAGGAACAATGAAGAATGGATTAGTAGCTTTAAAAAAAAACCTATAGAGGTGACCTGAATTCGCATCATGTGGGCACAAGTGAGAGGATGGAGTGTAGAAACAATAAACACAGGTATCTCACCAAGTACCAAATATTTCAGAGCCTGAAGTTGGGGTTCTCACCCACACCCAGAACATTAGAAAGACTCAACCATTTCTCACACTTCTGTTGTTATTTAAGTTACACATGTTATTTCATTACAGAAACCTGAACAGACCAAGTCTGATAAAATGTATGTGAAATGTTGTTGCTCTGAGGACTGACAGAAGTATCAATGGAAATGTAAACAAAGAAATTAACCGCCAAAAGAACAACTGGAAATATATAAAGAGAATACACAAAGGCTATGAGCAGAAACAAGTACAGGTGCGGTGCGTGTGCACACACACACACACACACACACACACACACACACACACACACATGCATTTGCACATGAGGCAAGGTTCCCACCTTGGCAGGTGCAGGTGGGAATCTCCGACAGCCTTGGTAACACAGTAATTTCAGAGAAATTACCTTGTATATAAACCAAGCCAAGGCAACAAATTCTACTTTACATTTCAATGTGATGACTATAATAACTATATTTTAATTTGCAGAGGACAGCTTGCAGAAAATACATAACAAAACAGAAATGGTGTGGCTTATGCTAAATGTTTCGTGCAAGTAGGAAACAAAAACCATCCCCCAATAACCCTTTACAAATCAGTCAGAGACTATTCATAAGCAGGTTTGAACAGATGCCCAAGAGGAAAGTGCAAATTGGAAACAGCTATAATCAGATCCACTATGTTTTATAGCTCTTGGCCACTTCTGAAAAATTGCCAGTGCTTCTGGATCGAGTGCCTTTATATTAGGTCATTGATCCTGGAGTCTTTTTATTGAATACTAAATATTCCAACACAATGTATCATAGGCAAATTTACACTAGCAATAATAAACATGAGCTAATTGATATCTTTAGCATGTGAAATCATTCATTACTTTATTTAACAAATGTTCATTACAATTACAAATAAAATAGTACTATAAATAAAAAAAGTCCATTATAGCATATATAGTACTAATGTTAATTTTGACCAATAAATAGAAAACCAAATTTCACCTACATCAAATATCTGTTGTATCTATTGCTTTCTATATGTAACAAATCTGTAACTATGACTTTGTTTAAATTAATTAGTAATTACAGGAGTCTACATTTACTCATATATATACATATATACATAATTTTGCTTATATACGTGTATTGCACAGATACATAGAATGTTCTTCAAAACCAACACAGTGCCTCCTCTTTTGAAATATGTAGAAAGAGTAGTAAAACCCATGGCATTTTCTGCCTTTATAGAAAAAAATAATTCAACATCAAACTTAATTTGAAGCTATATTTCAGTTAAAATTAGATCTTGTCAGAATCTTTACACATTGTTGTGTCTATTTCATTCATTTTTAAATGAAAAAACTAGAGCCACAGGAACAACTGAATGACCTTGGGTCTCCTAGTACCAGCTTTCTCCCTTCTTATTGCACTAGCAAACCCAGAGTTTGCAAAAAGAATCCCTGAGGCCAATGGGTAAATTCTGCAGAATATTATGATCTACACACAATCACATCCATTTATAGACCCATAACCACTTCTTAAATATAAACTCTGATGTAGACTCCTTGAGGTATGGTCATGGAATCCTTTCTGAAGCACAGGATAGCTAACTCAGGTACCCAAAATCACACATGTAGTCTTAATCATACATACCTACATACATGCATATATACATACATATACACACATATACCTATATCTATATATACATCATTATATACATACATATATATGAGTAAATAAAAAGTGAACATTAGACTACTAAGCTATGGAAGGGAAGTTAGAATAGAAAGCAGAATAATTGATACTTAGGCCCCGCTGAAATTTTAAAATTATTTTGGACATTAGATAGTGCCATGCTTTCATATTATTCCCATAAGTGATACTATCTCCCAAATAGCTCGAATGATTTTCAGATTTTGTTTTTATTGTTCATTATTAGTTAAAGGTAAAGTTTGTAAAACTTTGACTGTAGAAACCATAGCTAATATTCATTTACTTAGACCATTAAACATGCTATATATTTCAATATTCTTAATTTTAAAATCAACATGCAAACTCATTACTCTTTTCAGTTGCTTGCCTGACTAAACTATCCTGGCAAGAATGTACTTACAAGTAGATATACATACCAAATACAATAAATTTTATTAAAAGACTGTATTCTAATAAATACATCTCTGCTCAAGACACCAGTTGTGAAATGTTACATGTATCTGTTTTTTTTTCAAAATTTTTATTAGATATTTTCTTTATTTACATTTCAAATGTTATCCCCTTTCCTCACTTCCCCTCCAAAAAACCCCTATCCCATCCCTGCTCACTAACCCGCCCATTCCAGCTTCCCGGTCCTGACATTCCCCTACACTATGGCAACAAGCCTTCACAGGTCCAAGAGCCTCTCAATCTCATTGATGTCCAACAAGGCCATCCTCTGCTACACATGTGGCTGGAGCCATGGATCCCTCCATGTATACTCTTTGGTTGGTGATTAAGTCCCTGGGAGCTCTGGGGGTACTGGTTGGTTCATATTGTTCCTCCGATGGGACTGCAAACACCTTCAGCTTCTTGGGTCCTTTCTCTAGCTCCTCCATTGGGAATCCTGTGTTCAGTTCAATGGTTGGCTATGAGAACCCCCCTCTGTATTTGTCAGGTACTGGCAGGGCCTCTCAGGAGACAGCTATATCAGGCTCCTGTCACTAGTTGGCATCCACAATAGTGTCTGGGTTTGGTAACAGTATATAGGAAGGATCCCCAGGTGGGATAATCTCTGGATGGCCTTTCCTTCAGTCTCTGCTCCACATTATGTCTGGGTGTTTCCTCTCATGGGTACTCCGTTCCCCCTTTTAAGAAGGACCAAAGTGTCCATGCTTTGGTCTTCCTTCTTCTTGAGCTTCATGTGGTCTATGAATTATATCTTGAGTATTCTGAGCTTCTAGAATCATCTTCTTTGGCTTTAACTTTAGTGTTACCACAATAAGTAGATTAGGAAATCAGTTGTTTCCTAAAATCAACTAAACATGATCACTTAAAGGTGTTCTTGGTTCACTCTTTGAATAAATAGCAGAAGCACACATTACACATTACAGAGGTAGATAAAATTCAGTGATAGTAAATAACATGACTAAGATCCCTAAGAAAGACTCTCAAATATTCCAACTCTGGGAAATGAACTTAGAAATGAAAGAACATTTTGAAATGAAATGAAAGAACCTCTGTAGGTAAATACGAGATACAGGATTAAAATAAGCATTCGCTAAAAAATAGTACGTATAATTCACAAAATAATTATTTGTATTGCATTTGAATTTAGAGCAAACTAGTTTCTAAGATGAAAAAGAAAATGTCTCCAATATTAAGAACTGAAAAATAAGTAACATTCTATATTTCAGGCATGTTAGGTGCAAATTAACTAATATCTTAGTATGTGATTACTTCCTAACACACACACACACACACACACACACACACACACACACACACACACACACACACATGAGCATTCAGGAATGTGCACATTAACATTCAATAACATGGAATCTGACAGGGATTTAGGGAGTGTGCACTGAAAAGAATCTCACTTTACAGGTCACTGATTCTATGAAGTACCAGTTAGAAACAAGGCCTCTATTACTACCATTGCAGAAACAACAGACTTCTCTCCCAGCAGTGCTATTAACAATGACTTCTCATACATGCCTTTAAACTGTTTGGCAATGACAAGCCTATATACTTTAGAAAAGTATATATGCTGACTCATACTGTAGAACAGCCCATGTATAAATTTTGACTCATATTGATTTTTATTTTCCATCATATTCACCTCAAAGTGAAGACACACATAGAAAACCAATAACTGCACAGCAAGAAAGCACCATTCATACAAAGAGCTCACTACTTTTTTGCATATCTACTCATTTTATTTCATTTTCCATATTTTAATGCAGCAAGCTGAATAAATTAACACAACTGAATAAATTAAAGCTAATAGTCTACTTCCTTTTGAAAGAGCAAAAATACATGAAGTCCAGGCATGAGCCTTTCTTTTTCTTTTATCTGATGTTCACCAAGTTCTTTATCCACATCAATGACTTTGACTGTATCATCCAAAGCAGCCATTGAGAAGACGTTGCTACAGAATCATGTCATGAAAGAGCTTTTGATGGCCTGACCGGTGAAAGACTATTAAATCTTGAATATGAAATGCTAAATATTATAAAGACACATACTTCAAACAACTGTGGAATCCACTCCAACAATATCTTCCTTTAGTAGATATAATACCAAATAGGTTTCAGTGTTGAAATGGTTCCTCAGGCTGAGAACTGAGTATATGCAGTTACTTACATATGAACTTTGCCTTTGCAGTAGAAATATTTCATTAGCATTGTTTGTGAAAAGATTCCATTTAGAGTTTCGCATCAAAAGATAGAGTTTTGTTGATATTTTATGTTTTCCCATTGCTAATATAAACACTAATGTCTCAATATATGATAAAAAACAATGGGGATAACTTTTTCTGTGTCTTAAATGCATTTGGTAATAATTTGGGGAAATTTGAAAAGCGAACACCTCTAAACATTTACCAAACTCGAACATAAGGTAATCTTTAAAAATCCATATGCTTATTTATTCTACACTTTGAAAAAAATGTGCCTGTGAAGACACATAAAATAATGATGAAGGGTACTAATTCAAAGAATGTATAGAATTAAATTCAAAGACATTATAATTCTACAAAAATATATCATATATATAAATTCAGACAGTAGATTTTCACCTGAAATTTATGTTGATTTTTACCCAAAACATAATTTGCTAAAGCACTACTAGTGTTCTTCCGTGGAAAAACACAATAGCAATTCAGCTACATGATGGGGGAAAAAAGCGTGACTTTGTTTAGGGATATGTGTGTTCTTCCAGAGAAAGTCCATCTTTTATGGTAAAGTCCTCAATTGATTGAATAAGAAACACCCACATTGAATAGGAAAAGTGGGCCATCCGGTTTCCCTCATCACCCAGCACTGATCCTGTGCCCTAGGGCTCCATACCCAAATAGCACATGGAGAGAGCCAGCCTCTCCAGAGTGCAGACAAGACTGTGAGCAAGACAGGTAAGACCACCACTTCTCAGAGGGACCACCCCAGAACCCTCAGGACACAGGAACCAAGGAGCAGCCTGGAACAGGAGCCTTCCAGTTTCCATCTGTGCCGAGGGCTAAGCCAGTGCCACAGTACTACATACACCAATAGGGCCAGAAGAGAGCAGGCCTCCCAGGAGTGCCAACATATCTGCAAGCACAGGTAAGACCACCACTTCTCTTCAAATTACTGGCCCAAGATAAACTCTTCCAGAGCAATCAGGATGCAGGAACCAAGGAACAGCTGAGGACAGAATCCTTCTGATTTCTGATTGCACATGAGAGTAGACCCTGTACCACAGCTCTCCATATCTAAATTCCTCCTGAAGAGAATTGATCTCTCAGGAGTACTGACAAAGAGGTTTGCAGGAAGGACGAGCCACAGTCAGAGACAGCAAGACCAGCTAACACCAGAGATAACAAGATGGCAAAAGACAAGGGTAAGAACATAAACAACAGAAACCAAAACTATGTGGCATCACCAGAGCCCAGTTCTCCCAATATAGTGAGCCCTGTTTACCCTAACAAACCAGGAAAGCAAGACTCTGATTTAAAATCACATCTCATGATAATGATAGAGAACTTTAAGAAAGATATAAAAAACTCACTTAAAGAAATACAACCAGGAAAAGGGAAATGAAATGTAAACAAAGAATATATCCAATTAAAAAAAAAGAAAAAAAGAAAATTTTCATTAAAAAAAAAAGAAAGAAATACAAGAGAACATAGGCCCATACCTAAACATAGTAAAGCAATATACAGCAAACCAGTAGCCAACATCAAACTAATGGCAAGAAACTTGAAGCAATCTTACTGAAAGCAGGTACTGGACAAAGCAGTCCATTCTTTCCCTACCTGTTCAATATAGTACTCGAAGTCTAGCCAGAGCATTTAGACAACAAAAGGAGGTCAAAGGGATTCAAATTAGAAAGGAAGAAGGCAAAGTATCACTATTTACAAATGATATGATAGAATTCTTATGTGAGCCTAAAACCTCCACCAGAGAACTGCTAAACCTGATAAACAACTTCAGGAAAGTGTCCAGATATAAAATTAACACAAACAAATCAGTAGCCTTCCTATACTCAAAGGGTAAACAGGCTGAGAAAGAAATAAGGGAAAGAACACCCTTCATGATAGTTGCAAACAATATCAAGTATCTTGGTGTGACTCTAACCAACCAAGTGAAAGATCTGTATGGCAAGATCTTCAAGTCTCTGAAGAAAGAAATTGAAGAAGACCTCAAAAGATTGATCTCCCAAGCTCATGGATTAGTATGATTAATATAGTAAAAATCCATATTGCCAAAAGCAAACTACAGATTCAATGCAATTCCCATCAAAATTCCAACTCAATTCTTCATAGAGTTAGGAAGAGCAATTCTCAAAATAATTTGGAAGAACAAAATACCCCAGGATAATTAAAACAATACTTAACAATAAAAGAACTTCTGGGGGAATCAGAATCCCTAACCTCAAACTGTACTACAGAGCAATAGTGGTTAAAAAAAAATCTGCATGGTATTTGTGCAGTGACAGCCAGATAGATCAATGGAATAGAATTGAAGACCCGGAAATGAACCCATACACCTATGGTTACTTGATCTTTGACAAAGAAGCTAAAACCATCCAGTGGAAAAAACAGCATTTTCAACAAATGGTGCTGGTTCAAATGGCAGTCTACATGTAGAAGAATGCAAATTGATCCATTATTATCTCCCTGTACATAGCTTAAGTCCAAGTGGTTCAAGGACCTCTACATAAAACCAGATACACTGATTATAATAGAAAAGATAATGGAGAAATGTCTCAAACACATGAGCAGAGAGGAAAGATTCCTGAATAGAACACCAAAGGCTTATGCGCTAAGATGAAGAATTGACTAATGTGACCTCATAAAATTATATTTCTTCTGCAAAGGACACTGTCAATTGGACAAACCAGCAACCAACAGATTCGGAAAAGTTCTTTACCAATTTGATAGAGGGCTAATATCCAATGTATACAAAGAACTCAAGAAGTTAGACTCCAGAATACTAAATAACTCTATTAGAAATGAAGAACGAAACTAAACAGAGAATTTGCCACTATGGAAATTTAAAGGGCTAAGAAACACCTAAAGAAATGTTCAACGTCTTTAGTTGTCAGGGAAATAAAATTAAAACACCTCTGAGATTCCACCTCACACCAGTCAGAGTGGCTAAGATGAAAAACTCAAGTGACAGCAGATGCTAGTGAGGATGTGGAGAAAAAGGAATGCTCCTCCATTGCTGGTGGCATTGCAAACTGTTACAACCACTCTAGAAATCAGTCTGGCAGTTCCTCGGAAAATTGAACATCATTTTTACCAGAGGATCCAGCTCTACCACTCCTGGGCATATACACAGAAGATGCTCCAACATGTAATAAGGACACATACTTCAGTATGCTCATAGCAGTCATATTTATAATAGCCAGAAGCTGGAAACAACCCAGATGTCCCTCAACAGAGGAATGGATACAGAAGATATGGTACATTTACACAAGGTAATACTACTCAGCTATTAAAAACAATGAATTCATGAAAATCATAGGCAAATGAATGGAACATGGGAATCATCCTGAGTGAGGTGACTCAGTTACAAAGGACCAACCAACATTATATGTACTCATTGATAAGAGGATATTAGAGCAAAAATTCAGAATACCCAAGATTCAATTCACAGACCATATGAAGCCTAAGAAGAAGGAAAACCAAAATGTGGATACGTCAGTGCTTTTTAGAAGGGTGAACAAAATACTCACAGGAGGAAATATGGAGACAAAGTGTGGAGCAGAGACTGAAGGAAAGGACATCCAGAGACTGCTCCACCTGGGAATACATCCCATATACAGCCGCCAAGCCAGGACATTACTGTGAATGCCAGGAAGTTCTTGCTGAGGGAAACCTTATACAGCTTTTTTCTGAGAGGCTATACCAGGTCCTGACATACAGAGGAGGAAGCTCGCAGCCAACCAGACCCCATCGGAGTTCAGGAGTCTCCGATGGAGGTTTGGATAAGGGACTGAAGGAGCTGAGAGGGGGTTGCAGCCCCATGGAGGGAGCAAAAATATCAACAGGCCAGAAGCCCTGTAGTTCCCAGGGACTGGCCCACCAAGCAAAGAATACACACAGAGCAACCCATGGTGCTGATCACATATGTGGCAGATGATGGCCTGGTTGGACATCAGTGGAAAGAGAGGCCCTTGGTCCTGAGGATGTTCAGTGCCCCAGTGTAGGGGAATGGCATGCCGGGAGGACTGGAGTGGGTAGGTGGAGGAGCATCTCATAGAGGCAGGGGGAAAGGGGATGGGAAAGGGGGTTTCCAAAGGGGAGACCTGGAAAGGTGAAAACATTTGAAATGTAAATAAAGAAAATTTCCAATAAAAAATAAAATAAAATAAGAAAAAAAGAAATAATATTAGAAGATACCATGAAAAAACATGTATAAAATCTACATAATTAACTACTGAATGAAAAGTATTATCTCTGGGAATTCACTTCTGCAATAAAGTTATTGTTGAGCACATCATTTCAACATGAAAACATTATCAAGAGCAAATGGACAAATATGCAAGATAAACCAGTCGCCAAATCTAGATTTTAACACTTACAAGGAAGCAAGTATTGTTTTTTGTAACATTAATGAATAAAACAGTCAAAATACATCTGAACCCTTAGAGATGCTAAGAAGGATTATTAGGTGTTTCCTTGAAATTTCAAACTATGGAGGCTGTGTAGACAACCTATGCTAGAATTCCCAGTAACAATGTAAAAGAAAGCACAGTGAAACATACACGTGATCTCTCCTCTGGAATTCAGACAGGAGGGAATTCTCAGTCTCTCTTAGAATCCTAGCTCAAGATGAAACCACTTACTCTAATACATTCACCTGATGCCCAAAGTGGTATGGCTGCCCAGTCTTGAATTTAAATTTCCAAGACTATTAGATAAAGAACCCATCACTATTTATTATATTAGTCACTTCAGGGATTGCATCTTAGTGACATAACATGACTAAGGCAAATCTACACTCAAGACTTCTATGCTAATAGGAATACAGTCAATTTTGCTTTAAAACAACACTCATTCATTCTGAATTTATCACCTTATATTACAATTTATCATAGTATTGAGCACATAAAAATCAGTGGGTTTTTTAAAAAACTGAATTTTCCAGTGCACAGAAAGGCAAAGCTCTTGGCTGCTATTAATTACTCTAGCTGTCTTATTCAAATAATAAATGAAAAAGACAGACATTCGCACAAAGCCAAGTCAACATTTGGGTTAATATTCTACAAATGTGATTCTTATTTTCTTTTTTCAGGATGTTTTCTAAGTTTTATTCACTGTAATTGTTGTTAACGTTGGTATGACTTATAGGATGTGCAAGTAAGCATTTTACTACTGAGCGAAACCACAAAGAATTTGCTAATGAAAACTATAAGATTTTACTCACTTCTGCTCCTAAACTGGTGTATTTCACAATATGGGTTTTGAATTACATTACGCACAGAGATGGGAAGCAGTATTGCATAAGGTAAGAAAATCAGCTTAAAAATTAGACAAACGTGAGAATGCATCACAGGTCAGTGTCAGCTCTCAGAGTCTCAAGTTATTTACTCTCCTCTGTGCCCCAAACTGTTCATCCCCAGAACACAGACAGTTCCTGCATTTTCTAGCTTACTGTATGAATGGACAGAAAATCACCAAGTATGTTACTCATAAGCTGATAGTTACAGAAACAGCATTGCTGACAGCAAGATGTAAAGGAGAGGGAAGAGGAAGAGGAGCAGGAGGACCAGGAAGACCAGGAGAAAGAGGAGCAAGAAGAAGAGGAGGAGCAGGAAGAAGAGGAAGAGGAAGAAGAGGAGGAGCAGGAGGAGGAGGAGGATGAGCAGGAGGAGAAGCAGGCAGAGATACAGGAGGAGGAATAGGAGAAAGAGAAGAAGAAGGAGGAGAAGCAGAAGGACAAGGATCAGAAGGTGAAGGACCAGGAAGAGGAGGAGGGAGAGGAGGAGCAGGGGGAAGAAATGAAGGAAGGGGGATGATGGAAATTGGGAGACCAAACAGAACAAAGGAAGGGCTCAGGGCTAATTTAGAAAAGTATTCAGGTAGTCTCTCCATACATATGTAGCAAAGGATGGCCTTATCTGACATCAAAGGGAGGGGATGGAAACTTGATGCCCCAGCATACAGAGATGCTAGAGGGGTGAGACTGGAGTGGGTCAATGGGTGGAGGAGCACTCTCACAGAGGCAAAGGGGAGAGAGGAGGAAGGGTAATGGGATTGGTGGAGGGGTAACCAAGAAGGGGGATATCATTTGAAATATAAATGAATAAAATGATTAATAACAAAAATAAAATAAAATAGAAAAGTATTTAAAAAACAAAGAATAAGGAAAGTGATCTGCTTTCCTTAATCCATTGATTTTTCACAGTAATCCCACAAAATAAAAAATACATTGATACAAATACATATAATGTACAATCAAATATCCTGTCACTCTACCTGAGMCATACTTTAACTGTCATATCAGCAGCCAATAGCAACAAATAATGAACAGTTGGCTTCTAACATTAGAGTGGATTTGTTTTTCTTACAGTTTGAGGAACACTAACTATTTTGCTTTATATTGTTGTGATAAATGCCATGATAAAAAGCTATTGGAGAGAAAAATAGTTTATTTCAGCTTAAAGGTTACAGTTTATCATCAAGGGAAGCGAGGGCAGGAGATGGAGATGGAACCTGGAGTCGGGAACTGAAGCAGAGACTTGAGGAATTGCTACTTATTGCTTACTTCTAGCCTCATGATCAGACACATTTCTTACAGAACAGAGGACACCTAGAGAGGGATGACAACACACTCCCACATCAATCAGTGATCCACATAATACACCCAAAGACATGCTTATAGACTAGCCTTGGAGATACAAGTTATGACTGCTTTTGTGATCAAAGATTTGATTAATAACAACAACAACAACAACAACAAAAACAACAATTATCATCATCATCTAACAAGGTTAAGATTTATTTTGGCTAATAGTTTCTGTCTACAATTAGAAGACTCCCTTATATGTGAAGGGGATAGTACAAAGGCCAGAACATGCAGCAGAGGAAATTCTTCACATCTGGTAGGCAGGAAGCACAGAAATGCAATAGAGGTCAAGCAAGGTTTAGTCTTGAAGGGCATTTACTCAGTGAATGACTCCTTCTCTGGACCTCATTTACTTTCATGTACTACCCCTAATCTGTCCTAACTTTAAATTTTTATAATGGAATTAATACCGTTTTCATGAGAGTCTTCATAATAGCTTCTAGCAATGTTACCACAGACACATCCAGTGTTTTCCATCACTACATGTTTCCAAAGTTTTCTAATCTAGTTGAGTTGATAATAACATTAAAACTCAATGACTGGCCCCTTTCTGTGCCCATGTCCAAAATCTTTACAAATACTAAAAGATCTCAATTGTTAATTTTTCCTATAACTAATATAAAGTTAATTTAACTGGAGTATTTTTAAGTACCCATTCTGTGAATTTTGTGGTTTCAAACTAAAATTCTAGAAGTTCATAGAATTTAAACTTTTATGTCTACTTCACAATAAAGAAGAAAAAAGTACCACTACCTTCAAAGGAAGCAAGCTACTTAAGGCACATGTGAATTTTGTAGTATTTATGTAAATGAAAGAAAATGAATCAGTGAAATCTGAGTTCTCGGCATTTGCTTTCATTCCATTTATTAAAGAATTTGTCTCTGAAAACCTTTGGCAGGAAGGTGCAAAGGCTGTCTTCACAGAAAGGACCAGAAAGGACGTCTAAGAACACTAATAAAAAATGAGAGACTTGAAAGTAAAAGTAGAAAGAAAAGCTCCACATGGTCTAATTCATGGCAGTGCCCTATCTTCACACACAGCAGGACATGAGTCCTGCTTCTGTTCAGAAACTATGAATTTCAAGAGTTTTAGAGAATAGCCACTTATGTCATCAATCTTGGATCCTAAGACTTGTGTCTGGAGATGATGGGATTAGTTGGGATAGTTTAAAGGTACCGTGACAGAAAATAAACACACACACACACACACACACACACACACACACACACACACACACACACACTCACTCACTCACTCACTCACAGACACCTTCATCTGTTTTATCTATAACCCAGTCAGGAGCAGCATCTGCAAACATGTAAGGGTCAGGACATCTTTACACTATGAATCTGTACATTCTCCACCTTCCCTTCTATTATTTTCTCTGTTCGTTTCCATTCTGTACTCATGTTCCCTTCCAGGACTTAGGTTAAAGTACCCACCCTCACACCCTCATACTAGTCACAAGCCAAATCTCAATTATAATCATTTCACAACAGTTTCATCTCAAAACACGTATTATCTTTGACCTTTACTTACCTTTCCAATTCTCTATGCCAAAATTTTCTAGAGATGCTTCGAGGCCATTTGACATCTATCCTGGGAAAGTATTCTGTACCTTAACAAACATTCATCTCTAAAGTTAGCATACATATCCAACAGACAGACAGACAGACAGCGCTCATGTGTGTGAGCACACGCACACACACACACACACACACACACACACACACACACACACACACGCTTATCCCTCCGAAGGCTCAATGATCTCTACAAATGGAATAAAAAGTGTCCAGGAGCCTTAGGCAGTAGGTGACTACAATGAAACAGTGTTTTCTGGACATAGGAGACATACAAACCTACAGTGAATGGGACAGCTTATGCAAAACCTGTGCAATCGAAAACCAGACTAAATCCCAGCATTGGGAGGAAAATGAGACATAGAATCCTATCTCTGAACATGGAGCTGCTGACAACAGTTAGTTACTGTGAGTTGACCACTTCCTAGTGAAAGACCACACATACAAAAATATTTTAGAAATAAAAGTTGGAAATTTCAAAAAAAATAGGAGAGCTAAAGATGGGTGGGAAAAAAGGAAGAGGGGAATTTGGGGGATAGCTGGTGGGATAAATATTACGAAACACATATAAATCTCTCACAGAACTAATAACTAAGTTACGTATGAGAAATTAAACACCAACTAATGAACAAATGCACAGTAGGGGGTACAGTATACTTGATGTAAGAACATGAAAAGAGCACTGATGCAACTATGCTAAACATATGGGTTATGGGATTACTTTCATTTAAAGAAGGAATAGGTCACACTAAATGCCTTCTTTTCTTTTCAGAATTTCTTCTATAGTAAGTGTGCACTCTTTATCTCTCGTTGAGAGAACCATCTGAAGAATCTCAAGTTAAGAGTGATTGAAGGGGCTAGAGAAGCGTTTCAACAGTTGCTACCACTTGAGATTGATTCCAAGAAACATATGGGCTGCTCACAACCAAATGTAACTACAGCTCCAGGCAGATCTGATGCCTATGCTCTTCAACAGAAAAATTCACTCACATTTACATAACCACACAGAAACACACACATACATATAATTAAGAATAAATAAATCTTTTTTTTTTTTTAAATTGAAGAACCTAGCTTGGAGTATATCTTGGTTAGTCATTTTGTCCCATGTGTGTTCTTGAGTAATATACTTTAGGAATTAGACTTTTACCTCATGTTCTCAAAGAAATAGAGCTAAAATTAAGAAGATTAGGGCTTCATTGTTTCTTTCTAGATACCACTCCTGACTTGAATGCTTACTTAATACTGTATATAACTCTGGCAATTCACTATGCTTTCCATTGTTCCTTCTAATCTGACTCTGATTACAACAGAACTTAGCCTGGAAGGTGTTTTAAGCTGAATGCTATTTGTCCAAGGACTTCCCATGGTGAAACCACATTAAGTATATCTGTTTTTAGAGAAAAATACTCAAAAACATATTTAAACATTAAATTATATGCAAAGGTAGGCTGTGAGACCTTAACAATGGCATCCTTTCAGGAAAAGGTATCTCAAAGCTCACAGTTGCACAGGGACTGGTCTATGAGTTTGTCCTGAGGAAGTGAACACCTGCAAACTAGAAGGGGTTGCTGAGCAGGAGCTCCAATGTGCTGACATCCTAATCTTGCACTTTCAGTCTCTGCAAACTTGTGATCTAATGTGTCAGTCAGTTGCTTGAGCCTTATAGTACATGGCCCTCTTATTATGGCAGTCTGACCCATATTCAGAATGTCACTATAAAGATAAGGTAATATGTAAATGTTATGATGGCCCAAGAATCAGAATCAATACTGTATATTGACTAATACCTATTAGTCCTGCCGAATCTTCATTTTAACCATGTGAAGACTTATTAAATTAATTGCATTTACTGGACACCAATCAATAATCCCATAAAAAGTCAATTATAGGAGAAGAAGAATACTACTTTCTCTTTTCTTTCACTAATTCTGACCCTGTGTAAAAAATACGTCTTCTTTGAATTATTTTCAATATGACTAATAAAAGGTCTATTTTGGTAAAACTTTAGGCAAATGCTAATCTAAAAATATTGTTTGTATAATTACAAGGATGCCTAGGAGCTGTGCTGCCTAGTTCCTTATGGTTTTTGAAGAGAAAACCTTCCTTGTGATAATGTTTTCTACAGTCTGGCCTGTGGGGCATTTACTTGATTGATGAGTGCTGTGTGTGTGTCCATGCTGGGGAAGATGGTACAACCCATGGGTGAATTGCCCAGTATACTATAAGGAAGCTGGCTGAGAAAACCATGAGGACCAACCCAGTACGCAGAATTTCTCCATGGTGTCTGCATCAGGTCCTGCTTCCAGGGCCCTGTCCTGCTTGAGTGTCTACCCTAACTTCCCTAGATAATGGACTACAAGCTGTAAAATGAAACAAACCCTTTTCTCCATGGGTTGCTTGTAATCATGGTGTTTCAACACAACAAGAGAAAGCCTAAGATAGAAAATATGTTTAAGTCTAGTGAAATACTGCAATGTATTCACTGTTCTACAGGCTGAACAAAGATTTGTGGTTGCTTACTCAATTGTCCTGAGTACTGAAGAGACCTAGGTTTATTTTATTTTATTTTTGCTTGCTTGCTTGCTTGCTTGTTTATTTAGAAGATGTAATGGCTATTCTCAGTTGTCAACTTTCTTGCATCTGGAATTAATCAAAATCCAAGCAGCCGGGTACACCTGTGAGGATTCAAATGAGTCCTGATTGACTCATGTGAAGTGGAAAGACCCACCCTATATCCAGATCATTTGAAATGGGAAAATCCACCTTAAATCTGGGCCCAACCTGATGGCAGATAAATTACATGAAAGAAAAACCCTTCCTTTTGTCTGCTTGTGCTTACTCTAGCTGGTAAGTTCTTTCACCATGTAGAGCCTAGTTCTTCATGGTTCTGGTGTATACTGAGGACCATCTGACATATCCAACCACATACAGTGAACAACTACAGAATTCTTGAACTTTCTATCAGATGACATCCATTTTTGAAATATATGAACCATGGCTACTCTAATACATCTGGAGTTTGTATAGAGAGGTTCACCCTATCAGTTCTGTGTCTCTAGAGTACACTGGCTAACTCAGGAGAGTATGATTTTAATGTCACGAAGAACATAATCAACATGAATATCACAGCAAACCTATAATATGGCAGCAGGTAAAGTATGTTTTAATTAGTGGTAAGTCTGATATGTAGAATATTTAAATTTTTTAATTTATTCCAAAACATATTATAAAATTTACATCAATAACTAAGAGAACTGGATAGGACAATTTAATAGTGAAGGCTCACAGACACTGCTGTATAGTTCATACTCCCCTACACTCCTGAAATTTGTGAAAAGCCAGAAAAAATATTTAGAGCAGGTAGAAAAGGGGAACAGATTTGGAAAGATAATTAACTGCTTGACTTTGCACATCTAGAAAGTGACAGTACCCAACCAAATATATAATGTGTTTGACTCGGAAATGATAAGATACATTTTTTGAATTAAGAACATTTATAAACCATGTACCTTTAAAATCTTCAAAATCTATTGAAAGCAGTTATCATTGTTTTCATAGCAAACCGTTCTTGTAAAAGCCAATTTTAATATATCCCTGGTATAACTTATCCCACTTCATTGTCCCACTTATTCAGTTTTTAAATAAGTAACAATTACACAGAAATGCCAGTTGCTGGAGGTACTGTAGAGTGCAATTTAAAGAATGCCACAATTCTAAATTTGCTCTCTATGGCAAGAACGGTAAAGGAGGATATGAAGTTTCTACTGGAAAAAATATGGTGGCCCTGTGTACTGGTTATTGCTATGTAAAAGGAAGGACATGGACAGGAGAACCTCTATAATGTAGAAAGAATACTCTACTGTAAGGTAGAAAAGAATGCTCTTGCATGTGCAAAGGCCCTATGGAAGAGAAAAATACATGATCTGCCTTCAAGGAATCCACCTGGATGAGAGATACATAGCAAAACTCAGGGAAAGAACCTGTGGGTTGCAATTAGCCTTGTAGTCTTTCCTAAAGACACTGGTCTTTTCTACTAAGTGGAGGCCAGAGCAATTCAGCCACGTGGATATGGCAAGTTATAAGTTCCATTTCAGATCATCACAGAGGCAGCAAGGGTAATTTCAATAGAGCAAGCTATAAGCAAATCCCAGTGGAAGAAATCCTGACTCTACAAACACAGCTACCATGGAGATAAACAGAAGCCACATCCAAAGTACATGTAAGATATAATCAAGAGGAGTCAGTGGTAGCTGCAGGTAAGGCTGAGTAGAAAGATACACTATAGTGAGACTTCCCTAAATTCATAAAGAAAGAAAAAACTGGAGTTTATTCATAGGGCATCTGTATTCATAGGAGCTAATTGATGATTCAGGTTAATTACTTAATTACAGGTTTAATTTCTGACATGGCTTCTGTAAGCATAATTGGGAAACACAACAATGGTAGAGGCTACCCTACCAAAATGAATTGCTAACGTATGCAATTCAAATAAATGTCTATAAGATAAAACTGTCAAAATAGTAATTATGACTTAGTGAGGTAAATTTTCAAACTGATTTCTGAAGATACTCAGAACATTTCCAAAACAGAGATTTATGGTAAAAAGTCAAACTTTTTATTACTGGATCCTCAATATGATTTAGATGACAGTATAAAATTGTAAAATGTTTTGAGTAGTTTAATAATTTAAAGCTTGCATTAATTTTAACTGTACATTTCATTTTTGAACAAATAATGAATAAGCCCTTTCCAATTTTAAATTTTCATGGTCACTTGTGACATTTATTACATGTAAATAAGTTTTCTAATGTAAAAGCAATGCACTGAGTATTATATTAAAACAATACTACAGAGCAATAGTGCTAAAAAAAAAAAAAAAAAAAAAAAAAAACCTGCATGGTATTGATACAGGGACAGGGAGGTAGATCAATGGAATAGGATTGAAGACCCAGAATTGAACCCACACATCTATGGCCAATTGATCCTCGACAAAGGGGCTGAAAACATCCAGTGGAAAAAAGCCTTTTCAACAAATGGTGCTGGCTCAACTGGAGGTCAACATGCAGAAGAATGAGAATTGATCCATTCTTATCTCCTTGTACTA
>BDUI01000056.1:467219-490579 GCA_002335545.1 Apodemus speciosus | reverse complement strand
CATCCTCTTCCCTGAATAAACTCTATTCTATACCATGTCTGTGTGTGTGAGGTCCCTCAGGAGAAGAGGTTCCTGGGCATGGGCCCCCTAGGCAACCCCCTTCCCCCACACCGCCATGCCACACTCTCTACTCCCCTTCTTCTCTCCCCTTTTATAAACCCATCAGAGGCCACTATCTTTCAATTGTGTTTCAAAACTTGTTAACTTATATATACAACAAAAGGATGATGTATTTGCTTTAGTTAGTTAGTRGTTTGTTTAAGATGGATCTTTTTAATGTTATCCTTAAAATTTAAAGGTTCAGACTGAACTCAAATTTATGGTGATTTTCCTGCCTCTGCCTCTGGAGTTCTGAGGTTATAGGCAGGAGGCACTATTCACTATTGAAATGTTATTATTTCTTTTTTCATTATGTACTGATTGGTTTTGTGTGTCAACTTGACACAGGCTGGAGTTATCACACAGAAAGGAGCTTCAGTTGGGGAAGTGCCTTCATGAGATCCAGCTGTAAGGCATTTTCTCAATTAGCGATCAAGGGAGGAGGGCCCACTGTGGGTGGTACCATCTTCTTGGATTCTATAAGAGAGCAAGCTGAGTAAGCCAGGGAAAGCAAGCCAGTAAGAAACATCCCTCCATGGCTTCTGCATCAGCTCCTGCTTCCTGACCTGCTTGAGTTCTAGTCCCGACTTGCTTTGGTAACTAACAATGTTGAAGGCCCTTTCTTCCCCAACTTGCTTCTCGGTCATGATGTTTGTGCAGGAATAGAAACGGACTAAGACACATTAGTTAATTAATTTACTTACTTTACATCCTGATCACAACTTTCCTTTCCTCCTTGCCTCCCAGTCCCACCCTCTCATTTCCTCTCCCATGTCTCCCTCCTCCCATAGATATCAATCCTCCTTCCCATATCAAGTTGCAGTAGGAATAGGTGCATCTTCTATTGAAGTTAAGGGAAAGGGATCCAAAGGCAGGCAACAGAGGCAGAGACAACACCTGCTCCTGTTGTTAGAGGTCCCACATCAAATGGAATCAATGAGGGTGACCTTAGCTAAGATTCCTAGCAACAGGGAATATGGAACCTGAAATGGCCACCTGCTGTAACCAGGCAAGACTTCTAATGAAGGGATGGGGAAACTCAACCAGTTCACTTGCTGCTGTCTGATGATCTGGATGTAGAACTGCCAGCTTCTTTTCTAGCACCCTATTTCCTACATGCTGCCGTATTTCCCACCAGGACAATAATATACTCTGAAACTGTCAGCCAGCCCCAGCTAAATGTTTTCCTTTATAAGAGTTATCATGGACATGGTGTTTCTTCACAGCAATAAAACCCTAAGATACAACATAGCATGGTCCTCAATAAAGCTAGTTTTTTTCCTACTCAGATATATCTTGTAAAGTGTTATAAACAAGGCAGCAACATTCTCAAAGTATACAACAGAAAGTATCACTCTAACAATACATGGAAAGATTCAAAAGAATTCCAGTTGCAAGCCAGGAGTACCAGCACACTACTTTAATCCCAGCACTCAGGAGGCAGAGGCAGGCAAAGCTCTGTGAGTTTGAGGCCAGCCTGGTCTACAGGGCAAGTTCAAGGATAGCTTGAACTACACAGAAAAACCTGTTTTGAAAAACAAAGCAAACAAACAAATAAATAAATAAAAATTCCAGTTGCTGACGACTGGCCTAAATTAGACAACAGGACATCCAACAGGAAGATGTCTAAGACACAAAGATAGTAGGAAGTGCTCTGGCCACAGTTATGGAGAGAGGTAGATGGCTCACACATTGCTGGTGAACTAGTCATGCACTGAATCAAGGAAACTAGGTGGAAAGCAAATGTGAAGACTCATAAAAACAGTAAATTTTATATTTTATCTTTTAATGGTTTGTGAGGTATGAAGTAGAGACAAAGATTGTAATATCACATTTATTACATCTGAACATATCYTCCTAAAGAAGTATATCAGAAAGAAAGAAGCAGTGCTGAGATCAAAATTAAACTAAGAAACTAAACTTTTAAGTAATGATTGAAGAAGACATGTCAGTCACTTCCTAGGCTTGTGGCTAAGATCAAGTGAGAAAGAAATAACTGCAAAAGGAACTACAGTCAAGGCCTTCTAAGTATGTTGCCTTGGGCAAGTTACATTGGCTCCATGAACTTCAATTTTCTCAAAGTATAACTGGAGGGTAATTATGTATAGTTCACAGGAGAGTCAATCAAATTATTCATAGTCATGTGACTATTTCAGGTCTCAGTCACTGTAACTGATAAAAGTCTTTAATCTAGACATGAAATGTTTTTATTTAAGAAGCAGGCAAAGAGCAGGAGGAGAAGATATACATTTTAAATGTAGAAATTGAAACAATGTGTGATGTATGGAGCAAAATTCTGTAGGAAAATGAATTTGGATTTCTTGCCTAATGGAGGGCAATTTACTTAACCTATCAAATCCACTAGGATAAAGCATAGCTGCCATTCAGCTTTCTACTCCTATGAGAAACTACATAATAGTTTATCTCAATATGCCAAAACAGAGAGACTTACCTTTCTCCACCATAAATCTTCAGTTCTCCAATGTACTGTACCAGACATAATACAACACTTTCTGAATAACTTGGGGTATCATTATGAGTATCAGTTAATGCTACATGTCTGAAATGCAAATGTAGCTACAAATGTAATAGAACATCAGGTGAAATGAACCACTCATGTAACACACAGATGATTCCCCTAATTCTGTCACATGCATGATACTGAATTTGAAGAACCTTGAGATGATTTATCTGGTGTGGAAAAATAAAGGACGGTGGTCTTTCTAATATATCATACAGACAGGATAAATTTTACAGTGATCCATCTACCACTGAAGCCTCATGTTTGTGTGTTCTTCTGTGGCAAAAATAATTTCTTTATGTATCTGATCTTGTCTCTTGTAAGTGAAGCCTAGAATCTGTATATCACAGCTCTTTTCTACATTTTCTTCTTGTGATAACCCAAAGATTCTTGCTCATTGGATTTTTGAAGTTTCTCTTCTGATTAAGGCTTTGTTCCAACATGTTTCTTTTGCCTTAAAAATTTGTATTTGATGATACTAGGATCCACCAGGTCTTGCTACTACATAGGGAGTCCACGAATCAGCAACTGGTGGAAAGACAGCTGATTAATAACCTATGACTTCATCTGTGGACAGATCTGAAGGGAGCTCTTAAGCTAACTCAGCTGGATTCTGCTTACAGGATGTATGAAGAGAAAATGTGGCAAACTGTGCCAATCAGTATTGGAATGATACTAAAATACAACACTATAGGAAATATGGAGTTTGGGAGGGACTAGAAATGGCAGATGAGAGCTGTGCTGCATAGACTTGACTCTGGTGTGTGAAACAGAGCAGAAGCAGAGTTGCTGAGTGTGTGTGTGTGTGTGTGTGTGTGTGTGTGTGTGTGTGTGTGTGTATGATTGTGTTTGCCTTTCTATGTGAATGTGTTTATGTGTGGTCTGTATATGTATCTATGTCTATCTCTCTGTGTGTGCCTGTATCAGTTTGTCTGTGCATGTGATCTATGTGTGTGTCTGTGTGTGGGAGGGTGTTTGTGTTTGTGAGACAGAGACAGAGAGACAAAGAGGGGAGAAGAAGCTAGTGAGCAATGTAAGGAGAAAGAGAGACAAGGGCAAAAGTTAGAAGCATCAACTGAAAGGAGCAGATGTAGAGACTCAGTGTCAAGCATTAGGCTGAGCTCAGAGAATCCTACAGAAGACGGGAGGTTATGATTACAGGACTCAAGGACACCACAAGAAAGCCCACATAGTCAACTAATCTGGACTCACAGGGGATCACAATCACAATCAGGCTGCATGGGTCTGCCCTAGGTCCTCTACATATATGTTATGTTTGTGTAGACTGATGTTCTCATAGGAATCCTGAGAGTGGGAGTGGGACTATCACTGGTGTTTTGCCTGCTTTTGAGATCCTTTAGCACATAATGGATCACATCATTCTCCCTGAATATGAGGGGATGTTCCTAGTCTTATTGTCACTTGTTATGCAATGTTTGGTTGACATCCCTGTGAGGCCTACTTTTTTCTTCAGGGTGACTGGGGAGGAGTGGGTCTAGGAGATAGGGGTAGTGAGAGAGGAGGGATTGGGAGGAGAAAACAAGGGGAAACTGTGGTGGGGGGATGTAATATATGAGAGAAGAATTCAAAAACAAGTTGAAAACAGCAGAAAAGACAGGAGGATAAGGAGAGACAGAGAGAAATGATAGTACATAATCAATTCCAGAAGATGTTGATCCCTGTGCTTTCATATATATATACCTAAGAACAAGGTTCCTCATAATCAATTTAGCCTGACTGATAATATTATCAAGATCCATCTTTCCACACTGCCTCATTAAAGTTATGTGTCACGAATTCGTTATATGTGCTGGTAGAGTTGCCATGGTTCCTGAAGACCACAGATGAAGCCCAGATGAATCATTTCTCTGTTTCCTATCTCTTCCTTCCACCCACAAGTATCCTTGTAAAGACATTTTCCCTGTAAGGCAGTAGTTCTCAACTTTCAATATTTTGATATAGTTCCTCATGTTGTGGTGATCCTCAACCACAAAAGTAATTTTGTTGCTATTTCATAAAAACAATTTTGCAACTACTATAAATGATAATGGAAATATCTATTTCTCAGCCCTTCTAAGGCTCTGGCATTTCCTTCTACAGCAAACCTTCTTTATTTTCACTAATCTTCATTCTCCAGTGCTGCTTTTCCTGCCCTTTCACTCTTGTCCTCTGCTGGTCACTTCTTTGAGAGCTTTCAGAATTTCCTTATCATTTGAAAGCAGCTATCACTCATGTATGTGTTGTCCAAGGAAGCTTCTCAAGCTTACACAGCCCATGATGCCTTGCCAATTCTGTTTCTTTCTTTCTCTGTAAAGTAATGCATTCTAGAACTTTTTCATGTATTACTGCACCTAAGGTGATTCTGAGATCCTGTAACAATTCACAAGGCCATGGAAAACTGGAAGTTCATGCAGGAAGAATTTAGTGTCCACCTAAAAGGTCAACAGCCTATGTCTAGCCTTAGGGACCAAAGGAACATCCAGGGTCAGAGACATTTCTCACAGTTCAAAGAGAACTAAGGACTATCCATTCTGAAATAGGTACAACATGAAAATTCAAAATAGAGAGATGATAGATAGATAGGTAGATAGATAGATAGATAGATAGATAGATAGATAGATAGATAGATAGATAGATAGATAGATGATAGATAGATGATAGATAATGATAGATAGGTAGACAAAAATTAAATTAATAAAATTTTGTTTATCGTGTTCATATATGAATCACTAAGCATTAGGCAGCTATACTACCAGAATAAAGTATGAAATTTGCAAGAAATAGAATCCATAATTTTYAAATTTTCTGACACTATTCTTTCAGTTCTATCTGTTGTTATCTGGAGGTAAGGGGCATCACATAGAGGAAAGGTAAAATGCCTAAATGTTAGCTTCAAGTTCTTTTGTAAATTTAGATGATGCTCTATAGGACATTTGAAAGAGCTAAGAGTTGGGAATGATCTAATCACACCAGGGATCTGAATTTGTAATGTCTCAATTCAGCTATTTATTTCACTATGTGAATTCATTATAACTAAATGAACGAATGACTTCAAAAACATGATTTGCCCCACCTCTAAGTAATTAAACAACTGAGTTGGCTCACTGGTGTTTGTCATTGTAACAAAATAACTAGGCGGAACCTTAGATTTAAGGAAGGTATGTGTCCTGTCGTTTTCACAAGTTTCAGACAGTTCCATTAATAGCAGGTCTATGCAAGTCCTCCTAATCCAAATTACAGGTTCAAATATTTCATGAAAGCCTAAAGTTTTGCTTACAATTCCATGAGTTTGTAAAAGGATCATAAACTAGCAGCCAGGCTGGACTGAGGAAACATAAATTCATACACTGATAGTGTTAAAGGTCATTGCTCCTTTATGGCTGGGGCCAGGATAACTGTCATGTATGTTTGTATACATGTGTGGATGGATGAATTGTTGCATTGATTGATTGATTGATGATTGATAAAATACTGTCTTGTTTAGGGTTTTACTGCTGTGAACAAGACACCATGACCAATGCAAGGGTTATAAAGGACAATATTTAATTAGGATTGGCTTAGAGGTTCAGAGGTTCAGTCTTTAATCCTCAAGACAGGCACATGGCAACATCCAGGCAGACTTGGTGCAGGAGGAGCTGAGAGTTCAACATCTTCATCTGAAGGCTGCTAGCAAAATACTTCCAAGCAGCTAGGGTGAGGGTCTTAAGTCTTTGCTCATAGTGACACACCTACTCCAACAAGGCTACACCTCCTAATAGTGCCATCCAATGGGCTAAGCATATACAAACCATCACATTCCACTCCCTGGCCCCCATAAGCATATGAATCTATGGGGGCCATACCTTAACATAGCATAATACAAAATACATTTAGTCCAACTTCAAAAGTCTCCATAGTCTATAGCAGTCTCTACAACATTAAAAGTCTAAAGTTCAAAGTCTCTTTTGAGATTCATCAAATCACTTAACTGTAATCCCCAAAGCAAGACAGAAACCAACTGGGCAAACTCCAAATTCTGCATCTCCATATCTGATGACAAAGCATTCTTCAGATATCCAACTCCTTTTCCATCTTTGTTGACAGCAACTAACTTCTTTCTCCTGGGCCGGTTCCACTCCCTGTTAGCAGGTTTCCTCAGCAGATAGACCACAGCTCTGGCATCTTGGGGTCTAAAAGGAAACTTCAATGTTACAGCTTCCCTTTTCAATGTTTGAGAACTACACATGATTTTCTGGGATCCTCCAAAGGGTTGGCGTCACTTCTCCAGTTCTGCCCTTTGTAGCACTTAAAGCTCAGGTTGATCCATTCCACTGCTGCTGCTATCCTCGTTGTCCATCCCATGGTACTGGCATCTGCAATACATTAGGGTCTTCCAATGCAACTAGGCTTGACCAATACCCTCTCATAGGCTCTCTTCATGGTCCCAAGCTTCAAATCCTTTGCATCACCCCTTCAGTCCTGGACCATCAACTGCAAGTGAGGCTACACCTTCACCAATGGCCTTCCATGGCCTCTCAGTGTCAAGGCTCAGCTGCACTTCATGACCCCTTTACACATTCAAAACCAGTACCACCTGGGTGGCTCTTACACATCACCAAGTCTAGCTGCAGCAGAAGTCATAACCTTGGCTATCTCCGGCACACAGCTTCTTTGTGGTTTCAGAAAACACTTCCCAGATTTCACTTCACTGATACTGGTCTCTTCTCAATCACTGCTAATTTCTTTCTTTTTTTTCTTTCTTTCTTTCTTTCTTTCTTTCTTTCTTTCTTTCTTTCTTTTTCTTTCTTTCTTTCTTTCTTTCTTTTTTTGAGACAGGGTTTCTCTGTGTAGCCCTGGCTGTCCTGGAACTCACTCTATAGACCAGGCTGGCCTCAAACTCAGAAATCCACCTGCCTCTGCCTCCCAAGTGCTGGGATTAAAGGCATGCACCACCACCGCCGCCTGGCCACTGCTAATTTCTTAGCCCCAACTAACCAGCATCAATTGTCCCAGGAGTCCCTTCTATTCTGGCCTCTAAAGCCAGAGCCACAAAGGTGAAGCTGCCAAATTCTGCTACTTGGAGGACCTGGAACATGGCCCCCTTATTCTATTACATTATCACTAGCTTCTTTTCCAACTCCTTTGCTGCCTAAGCTTGGCTGTCCTGGATCTTGCTCTGTAGACTGACCTTGAACTCAAAGATATGCATGTTTGTCTCCTGGGATTAAAGTTGTGTACCACAAGACCTGTATTAAAGCTTTTTTTTCACCTAAAGCTTGCTCTGTCCCAGGCTGGCTTTGAACTCAGAGATTTGGTTTTATCTCCTGGAATAAAAGATCTGTATCACCATGTCTGGATCTGAACTTAGTTGGTGGGATCTTGCCCCAAAGTCCTACTCCCTTAATCTGCTACCTCCAAGAACATAGGATTTACCTCCATTTCACTTCCTGATGCCCCTTTAATACTCAAACCATATATTTTATATTTTTTTCCTTTCTCAGCATGCTATGCTCAATTAAAATGCTCTTCATGAGACTTAACCAGAGATCAAAGTCTATGGTGAGAGTTTCTGAGACTTCCTTTGTCAATGCAATTAATCTGAGTCTTTCTACCTTAGCCTCAGGTAGACTCTTCAGAAAAGGGCAAAAAGTAGCTACATTCTTCACCAAAATATCACAAAAAATAGTCTCTAGGCAAAATTGAAATTCCCACTGTAACCTTTGGGAAAGGTCTGCACAAATCAAATCACTCTCAGTAACAAAGTCTTTCTTATTCCTATTAGGACATCTCATTAATTCCTATTTAAAGCATCCCACTGCTTCCCAAATCCAAAGCCCCAAAATCCACATTCCTCCAAACAAAAGCATGGTCAGACCTATCACAGCAATACCCCAGTCGCTGGTACCATCTTCTGTCTTARAGAGGGTTTTACTGCTTTGAACAGACACCATGACAAGTGCAAGTCTTATAAAGGACAATATTTAATTGGAACTGGCTTAGAGGTTCAGAGTTTCAGTCTATGATCATCAAGACAGACACGTGGCAGCATCCAAGCAGGCATGGTGCAGGAGGAACTGAGAATTCTACATCTTCATCTCAAAGCTGCTAGCAGAATACTCACTTCCAGGTAGCTAGGGTGAGGGCCTTAAGCCCATACTCACAGTGACACACCTACTCCAACAAGGCTAAACCTCCTAATAGTGCCATTCCCTGGGCCAAGCATATACAAACTATACAGAGCCATAACAGGATGTCATGCCACATGGTAGGAACTTGACATTGATCAAGGTGAACTTATTCTCCCAGCCTTGGTTGAGCAGGGATTCCTGTGCTATTCAGGATCCTGCTCCACCTAGGGTGGAGTGCTCAGAGTGAAGGTGAAGTTCATTGTTCCTCCAGGTCTATGAATTCCTGAATTAAGCAGGTGACCTGCCTAGCTGCCTGAGCAGTGGAGCCAAGAACTGCCAGACCACTTCCTCAGAACTCAACCTGGAGTCTGGTGGGGAGGGGCTTGGCCAAGCTGTTATATGATCTAATTTCCATTAAAAACTTTGACCTGGACTGGTAAATGTGGCCCTGGCCCTCGTTCTTTTCGCTGCTTCCCCCATCCATCCCTCAGCTTCTCTTCCAGGAACCAGTTCGTAGTAGCTGCAGGCAGCAACAACAAACCATCACAAACTTGTTAATTTCTCTGACAATCTGATACTGGATGGTGCCTATAGATTTGCCTTAAGGAAGCATGAAAACTGACTGGGTTTTTAGAGAAAGTATTGCATTTCATGCAGTTTACCAGAGAGCTACTACAAGTGATAAATATTTGATATCCAAAAAAAGAGTATGGGTTTCCCCTCTATTGCATGTTTGTACAACTTTTTATTGTATATAAATCTTTTTATTCATAAACTATAAAGCAAGAGATAGAGTTAGGGGCTGGAAAGATGGTTCAGAAATTTAGAGCACTTACTGGATTTGTTTGTTGGCATTCATGCAGAGGGTCACATCCTCTGAAACTCTAGATCTAAAGGGACCTAACATCTTTTTTGATCTTTGTGGGTTCCTGCCTACACAGAAATATAAACAGACACACACACACACACACACACACACACACACACACACAAACATACACCACTAAAGAAATACACTTTTCAAAATAAATAGACTTAGCATTTTCTTCTATTTGTCAAATTATAACTATATGGAACACTGACTGAGAAATTTGAGAAAAATGGGAAAAAAAGACACCACACAGAAATGTGTATTTTGTTTTGCCTTCTGTTTTCTACTGAAGTTAGTGATTGTAATTCTATTCAGTTCAGGTGCATTTCGGTTTTTGAAACATCAAAGGTCTCAAGACAACTTCTCTGTGGGTTAAAGCACAGTTATGCATATTGGTCTTCAGAAGACAATATAGAGTATTGATTGACAAATTAGATCAGTGCTCCAAAGTTGGTTCTTTGTTCCTATTAATGGATAACAAGAAAGAGTAAATAAAGCAATTTCTTGTTTTGTTTTTTGTAGCTTAGTCACAAATTACCAGTCACTGATATATGGTGTCATGCTATGTTTGCAACACTGTTTTTTCCTATAGAATTCCACAGATTTGAATGTTGATATCAGTGACAAATTTTATATTTAAAATCCTTAGTGATACAGAAGTGAGACACAAGGCCTTTAATAGATGACTATCCTAAATGCTTTGTCTACACAAAAATCCTCAAGGGACTATTTAGATCCTTTGGGAGCTTCTTTCTCTGCTGCCTTTGTTATGAGGATGGCTAAAAATGGAAAACCTATAAGAAATAAGTTTTCTCCAGTTAGTGAACTTTTTGATGCTTTGATTTAGGTTTCTAGGAACCAAGATCATGAAATAAATTGTCTTCTGTTTACAAAATGCCAGGTCTTAGATGGTGTGTTATAGCAGTGAAAAAAAGAATGAGACATCAGTAAAATTAAATTCATGCAGCATAAAATATGTAATTTAATGGTTTATAAATATGAAACTCAGGGGGCATTAACTATGTTTGCAACAAGCTGCAACTATTACCACTATTTGCAGTACTGTTTTTTCAACAGGAATAGAAAGTTTATACCCACTCAAACCCCAAAACAAACAGAATTTCTCCATATAGCTCAGTTCAAGGCATCTTTCTGTGGAAGTAATGACCATTTGAGGAGTCTTACAGAAACCTAATACAGAAGAAACTTCCCATATATGCATATATAAAGGCAATTTAAATGAAATCACCAAATAATGGGGAAGACAGAGCACCACCTGGACAATCTCATCACCAAATGAAGTCTTCAGTACCAGAAATGGGTTACATCTAATCATGTCCTTGCCAAGGGTCTCCCATGGAAACTCCCAAACAACCCAGACTATTGGTTGATCTCCTCAAACTGAAGGGAAGTAGTATGGTGTTAAATGCATTAGGTGATGGTAAATATGGAGATTTGTGAGTGCTTAATGTAAAATTAGAATCATCAGCACTGAATGGGACCTATATTAACACCCCAAGGCTCAGGAAATGCCAAGAAGGTGGTAAGGAAGGAAAAAGAGCAGGATGGGAGAATTCATAGCAAAACTGGCTAGTTTTACAAGACCTAAATAAGATTGGGCCCTTCAGCATTCCATCATGGATAGGATGTGGTTCATGTGGCACCATCCTTCTCAGAAGAGCTATAGACAGTAAAGACTACAGGGGAGGGAGAATCCTATTTCTCTGCATTGTAGCCACTGATAAAAAACTCAAACAAACTCTGTCCACCAATCTTTAGGCAGGAAAACTAATTAAAAGTAGCCTGTCACATATAAAAAGAAAAAAAGACAAGAAAGTAGGAAACAAAGTTGGGAAGAATGTATTTCATGAAAGGGGGACAGGAGAGAAGACAGGATAATGGGTGAGAAGACACTGATCAAAGGATATTATAATATGCCACAAATTATAAAATAAATAATTTTAAAGGGTATGCTGTTATGAATATTATTTTAATCATATCTATGTAAGCCTCTGCTTTCATTTTCACATATATCCCTAGGAGTGGAACTGTTGGTAAATATAGAACTTTTTGTTTAACTGATAAATGGCCAAATGGTTTTCCTTAGTAACTTCAGCATGTCACATTTCATCATAAAACTTAAGGACCCCATTTTCTCCCACATCCTCACTCACTGTTTTCTGTTTGGCATTTATTTTTTTTTTATTTGTTTGTTTTGTTTGTTTCATAATGGATGCAATGCCTCACACAAGCTAGGAAGGGTTCTACCATTATGTGGCCTACCCTGTCCTTTCAATCTCGCCTTCTTTTAAGAGAAAAGTGTCATGACGTTGTACATGCTTTTCATTAACTAATTCTATTACCCAAGTGGTGCCTGATCTTGAGGTCTTCCTGCCGTAGTTGCTGATTAGTGGATTCAGAAACCAGGCCTATTTCCATTTTTTCTTCTTATTAAGCAGTCATCCTAAAGAGAATGAAGTTGTCTTATATTGATTTTACCCAGTACTTCTGACTTCAATAGAAACTGCTGGTTGCATGTTGATTTTTTTTGTTTCTGAGTATACCCTAATGGCTTTCATGCTGCTTCATGAATGCTATCCTGGCATCACTGACAGGTGGTGAATATTTAACCTGCATAGTGGGATTGATGAGTGATATGGGGAATATCCTTGAAGCTGATAGCAGGACCACCTACATATTATTCATGTCTAGGCCTTGAGGTAAACACTTTTGCCATGCCCAGTCATGGCTTGCCATACCCCACCAAAGTAATGGTCTCCAGCAAACAATCATCTCAGAGCAACAAAATAATGAGCCAAAATAAATATTTTCCTTTTACAAGCTTTCAAAGTGTTTATTTCAGTGACTGGAAACTGATGACATGGCTACCCAGATTTTATCTCTTCCTCCTTCCCTCTTGAAAACCTCCATTTTACTTAAGTATTTTCACTTCTGAATTATTAGCCACATTCCCAGATCCAAATAATGAGGCTCCTAAGAGAGCCAAGAAGTTCATAGAATTGTCCAATACTGATTTTGGTTCAGAACAGATTCAAACTAGCTTGAAAGATGTCATTTTCTCTTTGAACCGCATCTCATCTTCACCATGAAGCTGTGCTTACCCTTAACTAAAATAAGTTAGACCATGAACAGAAACCAAATTGACAAGAACAGAGAGACAGAAATGTCTGAGACCTTAATGATGTATTAAAGCCAAGTCAGGAAAACCAAGATGTCACTCTGTGACTCCCACCCCCAGGGAGGTGATGAAATAAGGTTTATATTTGTGTTTTCTCATAGTCCTGTATAGAAATGTCCTAACTAGTCTTCCTTAATCACAATAGGAAACTTAAAACATGAAATAGAAAATGAGCTGAATCATAACATTGGTTACTTTTATAGTAGTGTATACAGATGAGTGTATATGTAGGACATGACACCCTGGTGGCTTCAAATGAGAAGGGAAAAAGAAAGGAAGGAAGGAAGGAAGGAAGGAAGGAAGGAAGGAAGAAAGGGAGGGAGGGAGGGAGGGAGGAAGGAAGGAAGGAAGGAAGGAAGGAAGGAAGGAAAAAAGGAAAAAAACTATTCTTAAATTCAGAAGAAATTAAAGTCCCAAAAACATAACTTAAAATTACTTATTTTTATTTAATGTGCATATGTCTTTTGCCTGCATGTATGTCTGTGGGAAAGTATTAGATCATGGAATTGCAGATTGTATGAGCTGCTATGTGAGTGCTGTGAACTGAAACCTGAAAGAGCAGTCAATGCTTTTAACCAATTAACCATCTCTACAGACCGCCCCCCCCCAACACTGCTTAATAAATCTGGATTTTATTTAAAAATTTAAAGATGAAACAATCCCCTTAAAACCTAAAAGATGGAAATAAACAGCGGTAGTTTAGAAATAAGCAGCTATAAGTAGCAGGCTTCCTAACCTCTATTCTATCTGCAAACTCAATGAGCTAATTCAATCCTTTATTCACTCATGGTTCAAAATACTTCAATAAAAATCTGGCATAAGTTTTCCTTGGAGTCACTGGTTAATTGAGATAAACTGGATGTTCATTTGAGATTTATGATGCTCATATTTCCCTGCCATTCTCACTTGATCTCTCCCTCCTACCTTGCAGTCAGTTGTGTTTAATTCACACAAAGACAGGCTGCTTGCATCACCACTGACAGATGTATTACCCAGGCCACTCTTCTTATCTCTCCTCTAGCACTTGGAATAAATGCCAAGAAACCTCAATTTTTGGCAGATCGAGAATTTCACTTGCAGCAGGAAGAACTGACTTGTCTCCTATTTTAGGTCATTCTTGGGTGGAAAAGGCCACAATTTAATGGCCTCCCTGAAATCATGCTTGGTGACTGAAGCTGGAGTGCTCATTTAGAATATGCCATTCAGATCAACTCTCCACATATGTCAACCACATTGCCCCCTGGGAAGCACTTAGTCTTAAGTAATAATATAAGGAAATGCTGTGTCACGGGATGCAATAGAAGCTTGAAAGGCTGAGATATAAATGACTCTGCTAAAAGGTTCCAGTTTGGATTTATGATATACAGGTCAAGCATCACTTTCAAGGCACTCAGAAAGCATTAAAATAGAGAACATAATATCTCTTTGGGGCCTTATCCTTTCAATGACACTCGGCAAATTTGTTCTTTAAGGCCAGTTCTATACTTGAAAGTGTGTGATCTAGCTTGCCTTCCTGGAGCTGCTGTGAGACTCTTATTTTGGTTTTAAAGCAGCCAGAGCTGAATATAGATGAGGACTGGGATGACCAAATGTAAATGCAGTTGTTATTTCCTATGTGCACAGAAAACATTAAACCAGAAGCTATTGTCATCAAGTCTGGATAGTTCCTAGGTGCAAAGGTTAAAAACATCACTGAAAAAACATTGTGTGAGCTTCAGTTAGGTAAAAAGACTACCTAAATGAAACACAACCAACTGATACTTCGATTTGAATGAATTATTTGTAGGTAACACATCCTATAGAAACTTCAGTGCTTTGACTTTGTTAGTGGCATATGTCAGAAATTCTGTTTAGAGATTCTTGTATAGAAAAACAACACTAAAACCATTACATTTCCAAATGCTGAATTTTAAAGAACAAAGTTTTTAAGCTTTAGACAGAGTTCAGCATACCCTCTGCTTTGTACACTTTGTACATTTTCCAAGACCTGAAAAATGTCTCTGTTTGCTTAAAAGTACATTTTAATAACTACTAATTCAAAGAGGCCCTGTTTAAAAATATGTAAAGAACAGAAGAGTAAGATATACTGTCAAATGTCTGGGCTAAATATATTGGCTAAATAAATATCACATATAGTTGTTTATGTTATGTTGGTCCACTGTCACAGAGTTCACAGGAAACAGGTCTAAATCCCAGAAAACCTTGTTCCTGAGCCTTAGGTTTTAATCTCCAAGTTATTAAGTAGCTTCGCCCAAAGCATCCAAAGCAAAAGGAAATGATAGTTAAAAGGGAATCTAAAAGAAAGTCAAATTCCAATTCTGTCACTAACTCCATCTGACCTTAGGCAGTTTCCATAAATTGCCCAAACTTCTGATTCCTCATTAGGAGATTGGAGGCCTTCATTAAGATTGTGTCTCCCTAGAAACTTCTATAAATGAGAGTTTTTGACCTTTGACGATTTACATGATCAATAGCATGCCAAAAGTCTGGATAAGCAGAGCTAACTCTACCAAAACTTCAAAGTGCAGAAGAGAAACAAGGCCTATTTTTAAATTATTGCTTTCACTTGTATGGCTTTTTATAAATTACTCTTGATTTTTGCCACTTAGTTTAAAGCTAAAAAGAGTGGCTCATCCTAAAGGTAATTATACCAAGTCAGTGTCAATGTGAAAAACTACAAGAATAAGCTATACCCTAAAGTGTAAACAGACAATACTTTTTCCCTTGCCCTACCATGGRTAAGCTATAGTTAGTTGAAGAACTTAACTTAGATCAACTATTTCCATCAGGTCATGTCTTCCTATAAGCATCTTTGAAAGAAACTACCGATCTAGCCATTCTTCCTCTAAGTGCCCCATGGGAATAGAAAATTGTTAATACAATTAATGAATTTGTGAAAGAAGTATAAACATGAAAGAACAATTACCAGATTTGATGCTCATTAAGACCATATCAAAAATCTTGTATTCTGACTTTTATAATGTAAGTATCTGTTTTATTTCAAATATATAAGCTCATGAAGAGCATCTCCAATAGCTTTTTATAGTACATAGATACTTGCAGTAAATCAATGCAATCTGCATTACAATATATTATCTCAAATGAGATAAAATGATTTCTCTCCCACTGTTTCCTGTATGGTTTCACTGAATACACATTTTTCAGTAATACTTTATATTCTTCAAAAGCACATCTCCGCAATGGAAAAGCTGTCAGTCAATACAGATAATAGAGGACTCATAATAGTTGTGGCAACTGAAAAAATATGTTACTGTTCTGAAAGAAGTGACTGGGTAATTTATTTTAACCACACTGATTTGTGCACAACCCCATCAAAAATTAATTTATATATTTTTCTCTCATTTCCATTCAACATGTTCTACAAAGGAAACAATGTTTACTTGAGTGCCATTTCAATTTTCATATTTTGTTGTTTATAGGTGGTTTCTATTTCTTAATACAATTCAAATATATTATAAGAAATCTATAATAGCTAAGGCATAAGGCATAGGCAAGTTGCCTGAACTATTCCTTCTGCAGTTCCTACAATTTATATGCCCACAAGCTACAGATAGAATGACATGTATTTAGGGATTGTTTGTTTATCATCTAACATTATGTAGTTGACATATTTAATTGTCATGATATTTCAAATCTTTAATACTTTTTTAAAAATATGATTTTAATGATAGTAAAGCATTTCATCCCATGGGAGAAATGCAACACTATAAATAAATACGCATTATAAACAGTCATTGTGTATATGCCAGATGTTTCATCAACGAGTCTTAGAATCTCTTTACTGGAAGACAGGGGCATTTTAAGTTTCTGTTAATTTTGCCAACCTTGCAAGCCCAGAGCTTGGCAATAACTAGTTGGCCAGCATGCTTCCCATTATCTCTGAAGAATATGTTTTTGTCCTGACTAATCTGATGGGTTTAAAAGCATTTGCTCTGTCTGGTTTACAAACTTTTCCATAAGCTCATTGCCCATTTGCATTGTGTCACCTTTAGGTTGTCTTTCTTTTTTCTACTAAGAAACTTTCCCTCTGTTCCTCCCTCTCCTCCTTTCCTTTCTTCCCTTCCTCCTCCTCTGCCTCCATCCTGCCCTGCTTACTTCTATCACTCCATTTCTCTTTTCATTCTTTCCTTCATCCCTGCTTGACCTTAAGTGGATTCTTCACTTCTCTTGACTTTATGACTACAAAACCATAAATCAAAGCCAAGGAATGTATTCAACATTTGCCAACATGCCATTTTCAGAAATCTTCTTACTTATCTCTGTGTACAAGATGCAACATTTCCATTAAATAAGAAACAATAGTGAGCTTAAAATAACCTCTGATTAGTAAGTTACCCAAGTCTGCGAAACTAATAAAAGCTCAAATATCGAAGCAGCCAATCATGAAAAACTTTATGCTGTGTGTTGTTAGAATGGTGGCTGTTGCTGCATCGTAGAGACTCATTGGTCTCAAATATAAAACTAAAAGATTCATTACTAACTTCTATTTAAACTTGTCATTCAAGATCATGCTGTTATAAAATTAATGTTTTCACCTGAATATTCCCATGCTGAATTTAACTATATCTAGCAGAAGTTTTCTGAGAATAGTAAAAGAACGTACTAAATCCATAGTTAATACAAAGGGAGTAACTGGTAGGATATAAAGATGAAAACTGTAGGAGGTTAAAATTTTGTAGCTGCTAATCAGAAGCAAATGTTATACAAAGCCAGCCTGTAATCCTATCCAGGCCAACAATCCTCTCAGTCAGCCTGATTAGTAAGTGAAATCCTTTTTACATTGTTCAGAAAGAAAGGCATCTAGAACACATAGGAAAATTCTAACAGACTGATATGCAGGTAAATTCATTACAGGCCACGAAATCCAATCCACTAAGGGTGTTTTTAAAATCTTATTTATGAGTGTATTACCACTTTCTTCTGTCACGTCAAACTAAATCAACCCTTGTGAATTTAGTTAAAATGTTTACTATCCGCACATAAGATAATGAAAAATCCAATATAAATAGTGGAATGAACTGTATTTACAATCAATTATCCGTGAAAATAAACTCTATTAAATGAAAAATAAAGATGTACCTCAGCTGAAGTTAATCTAAGGTACAATATGGCTCCATCTGTTTTTTATGGCCATCTTGGGTTTAGTGATACACTGCCTTACATAATAGTATGAGAGTGTGCCCAAATTGTTTGCAACAGATTAGCTTAGTGTCTAATAACTATTATCTGAAGAACTATAGGAACTGCAGAAAAATAAATGGTAGATTTCTTTTGTATGTATCTATTAAGCTAAATTTCTTAAATTTAAATGAAATGTTGTTGATTTGTCCTGATTGAACCAAAGTCCTCACTCATGCTAAGGAAGTGTTCTTTCACTAAACTGTATCAAGAATTTTAAAGTATTGAGGTAGGGTAAAAAAATGTTAACATAGGTATGTAGGGCCTCGTTGCATGAACAGTTTGTTTTGCTTCTCTTCACTGAACAGTTGATTTTCTTTCACTTTTATAAAACTACAGAGTATTCATTAAATATCATTGTATAAATAATGATGATGAATGAATTATGTATTTTTGTTTCACAGTTTCTGTTCTGAAATCTTTATTGACACAAGTGGCATTGTAACAACATTTTGTTGGAAGAAAAATATTTGTATTTCCATTCAGAAAACAGGATGCCTCCCAAACATACATACACACAGCACACCAGATTTCAATATTAAGAAAAATAAAATTTTCATTAACATAGTATATTACATTATTACTGGTAAATTCACAATAGCTCACAAAGTATTCATTGTTACCTCAATAACAACACCTATAAATTGCTGCACATACTCATTTAGAAGAAAAATTCATACAATTTATTAAAAACATAATTTAATTAATTTCCACTGTTTAAATATATGAAAGAACACTATAAGTTAAATTTAATAGTTGAAGTTGTATTGTTAAAAGGACTCTCAGACAATCACTTTACTCTTATACATGTAGCAATCACAATTTCTCAGTAATATCCAGAGTTCTACAATGCCTGAGTTGAGTCTATGCCTGGTAACATTATACACAATTATATTTTTAAGTATACAATGGATATTTCTACTATGCAAAAATAGATGGGGACAACTGATAGAAATTGCTGATAATGGATATTAGCCATTAACATTTGTATCACTCTATTTATAAAAATAGAATTTGTATGAATATAATTTCTCAAATACAAGGCATTTGTGATACATTAGCCTTGAATTTGCTTGTATAACAGAAAGAACTTGTAAAATGATGTTATAAATAATAGTAACATTGAAGTATAAACATAGCCCCTCATTACAAACCTATAGAATATATCGAAAATATTTTGCTGATTTCACCCCACAATTTATTGCAGAAATCTCTCTATATAACCTTATGTCTTGATGATTCAGAAAAATGGTGGCATATAGAACAAAACACCAGTTTTTTACCTGTCACTAGAAGATTATCAAATCATGATTTTAAGCTCTAATTCTTTCTAATATCACCATGGAGCATTATATATGAGATGAACAAATAAGAGACATTTTAAAATGGATATATGCAAAAACAGTCTGTATAAACAATTCTTATAAGGGAAAATAATGTATATTTTACAGGATTAGCTAGATAATGTATCATAATAGAGGTAAAAATCAAGCTAGTTCCCTTATGAGCAATCTAAATTACAGCACTAGTCACACTATAGCAGATCTCACTGTAAACTGCCTTGTTTCCATTTAATATATGATATTGCTTATCTTTCTGCTCTGTTTGAGTTCTCATCTAGTAATCAGATGTGATATCACCAGGCTCATGTCTACCAACTTGTTCTTTATTTTTTTCTGAGTCTTCTTTTTGGGATGTATGTGGCATGTTTCCACACTGTGTGTGTGTGTGTGTGTGTGTGCGTGTGCGTGTGCGTGTGCGTGTGCGTGTGCGTGTGCGTGTGCGTGTGCGTGTGCGTGTGTGTGTGTGTCCACATGTCTGTGCAAGCACACGTGCACACACATTAGGAGGACTTGGTGTTCTACTACACCAAACCGCCTTAATCCTTTGAAACATGCTTTCTGATTAAACCATGAGCTAAGCTAGCAGCTATCAGGTACCAGATTCCTGGCTGTCTCCACACCCACAGCACTGGGGAGTGGCCAGTGGTGGTATTGGTACAGGAGGCCAGACTTAGCATTTCCCTGAGTGCTAGGGATTTTCTCTCAGTTCTACACATTTGTGCAGCAAACTCCTACTACATTTTCTGTGCAGTACACAAGCCATCATTTAGACATCTTCAGTATATTGTCAGTGAGCATCATCACAAACCACTTCTTCCACAGTGCCATCTATCCTTTAACTCACCTTTGACTTAAATCTATACAATTTATAACCAGCTATTTCTTCTATTTACACGAGAGCTTAACAAAGAATCTCTTCAAATGAAATGAGTTTATGGAAATACTTGCCATTCTGACAAAGATAAATTTTCATTTTATAATAGGCACTGAAGACAAAAATGAGCTTCACGTTTTTAAGTGAATTCCTTTATTTTCCACAATTATAGCTTTTGAAACATTACATTCAATCTTTTGATTATACCCAGTTTATCAACAAAAGTGCATCGAGATTCATTACACAGTCAGTTCTGTTTTATTACTGCAAGTCTCAGTTAATTGCTAGTTCTAAAATAAAAACAATATTACCTGTTCTTTACTGATATGGATATATAATTTGTTTAAATGAATGCACCCTATATTCCATTTTAACCCTTTTAACAGCATAGTTCTTTGAAGCTGCTAACAAGACACTGAATTACAACCTCTCATATAGCACCAGTGCAATGCAAAAACCCAGTGATAATTTAAAATCTGCCACTCAGAGGATCTGATTTTACCAATGTCTACTGCAATTACAGTATGAAGAAAGGACAAGACATATGCCCTGTCTAGACATGCAATTCTCTCATTTCCAACTCTACCCTTTTCTTTCTCTTCTATCAGGAACCTTGCCATTATGTGACAGTATAAATACAAAAAGAAAGAACCTGAGCTTTTAGATGATGGCCCAGAGCAGGGGCAGGTTAGCAACTGAGGCCACTCCAAAAAATATGAGATCAGCAATATGCATTTATATGCCCCTTAAGATATTTAAAATCCCATTCTTAGTATGTGTTTTTATGTATTGATTGGTATGTGTGTCAAGGCCTACATGTGTAGCACAGAGGACAGCTTGTGTGGGTCAGTTCTCTCCTTCTACCATGTCGGTCCCAGGCATCAAACTCAGGTCATCACATTGGCAGCAGGCATGATAGCCACTGAGCCATCTTGCCAGCACCAGCAACCATATTTTTGCAATTTAGTCTTCATTGTTATATGAAGACTATATAAAACACAACATGTAAAAGGAAACAATAATCTGAATTATGAATTAATGCTTTCATTTTATATATTTATAAGATATTAACCCTGCACCATAAATAGAAAACTCAAGTGTTTCACCAAATGGAATTACGACTGGATTGTTTACATTCACTTCCAATTGATCTTGAACTGCTGATACAAGGTGGTAGCTTCATAGGATCAAAGTTCTCAGAAGCGAGCAAATGCACATAATAAAGCTACCAATGTGCATGATTTTCTAAGGTTCACAAGTTAAAAGATAAGGAAAAAATCCATAAGAAACGTTACACAAAGCTGGGAGAGATGCATCAGCAGGTAAGAGCACGGGCTACTCTTTCAGAGGAACTAGGTTCAATTCCCATCACACACATGGTCCCTCACAAACTGCCTGTAACTATAATTCCAGGGAATCCATTGATGTCTTCTGGTATTCATGAGCACCAGACAAATACATGGTACACAGACACACATGCAAACAAAATATCCATAGCATAAAATAAAACAAAAACTTTCAACAAAGAAACAATATGCCAATTTAAAAATAAAAGATTCATTATTTGAATGGGACCAACAAAAAGTATAATGGGAGAAAGGAATAAGAAGCCCCATCTTTGATAAGGACTTAAAAAACTCCTGCCACAGAAAACATGGAGAATGTTGAACATTTCTTTAGGTGCTTCTCGGCCATTTGATATTCCCCAGTTGAAAATTCTTTGATTAGCTCTGTAGTCCATTTTTAATATGGTTATTTAATTCTCTGGAATCCAATTTCTTGTATATATTGGATATTTGGCCTCTATCCGATGAAGTATTGGTAAAGATCTTTTCCCAACCTGTTGATTGCCATTTTGGCTTATTGACAGTGTCCTTTGCCTTACAGAAGCTTTGCAATTTTATGAGGTCCCATTTGTAGATTTCTTGATCTTAGAGTATAATCCATTGGTGTTCTGTTCAGGAAATTTTCCCTGTGTCCATGTGTTCGAGGCTCTTCCCCACTTACTCCTCTATAAGTTTCAGTGTATCTGGTTTTATGTGGAGGTCCATGATCCACTTGGACTTGAGCTTTGTACAAGGAGATAAGAAGAAATGTTCAACATCCTTAGTTATTAGGGAAATGCAAATCAAACCAACTCTGAGATCCCACCTCACACCAGTCAGAATGGCTAAAATAAAAAACTCAGGTGACAGCAGATGCTGGCATGGAGGTGGAGAAAGAGGAAATCTCTTTCATTGCTGGTGCAAGCTGGTACAATCACTCTGGAAATCAGTTTGGTGGCTCCTCAGAAAATTGGACATAGCACTACCTGAGGACCCAGCTATAATAAATAATAAGGACATGTCCAACATGTAATAAAGACACATGCTCTATTATRTTCATAGCAGCCTTATTTATAATAGCCAGAAGCTGGAAAGAACCCAGATGTCCTTCAACAGAGGAATGGAGGCAGAAAAATGTGGTATATTTACACAATGGAGTACTATTCAGCTTATTAAGAACAATGAATTGATGAACTTTTTCGGCAAATGGATGGAACTGGAAAATATCATCCTGAGTAAGACAACCCAATCACAAAAGAACACACATGGTATGCACTCACTGATAAGTGGATATTAGCCCCCAAACTCAGAATACCCAAGATACAATTCACAGACCACATGAAGCTCAAGAAGGAAGACCAAAGTGTGGGTGATTTGGTTCTTCTGAGAAGGGGATCAAAATACTCAAATATGTAGATAAAGTGTAGAGGAGAGACTAAAGGAAAGGCCATCCAGAGACTACCACCTGGGGATTCATCCTATATACAGTCACCAAACCCTGACACTATCATGGATGCTAAGAAATGCTTGCTGACAGAAGCCTGATACGGCTGTCTCCTGAGATTCCCTGCCAGAGCCTTACAAATACAGAGGCAGATGCTCACAGCCAACCATTGGACTGAGTGTGTCGGCCCCAGTGGAGGAGTTAGAGGAAAGACTAAAGGAGCTGAAGGGGTTTGCAAACCCATAGTAAGAACAATATAATCAACCAACCAGATCCCCCAGAGCTCCCAGGGACTAAACCACCAACCAAGGAGTACACATGGAGAGACCCATGATTCCCGCTGCATGTGTAGCAGAGGATGACGTTGTTGGGCATCAA
>BDUI01000056.1:432845-466076 GCA_002335545.1 Apodemus speciosus | reverse complement strand
AAAAAAAAAAAAGAAAATAGAGATTGAAAAAGAATAGAAAGGTATGATTTTTTCAATGGCAGGCCTGACAACTGACTGAAGAAAGGTTTAAATATCCTTAAAAATAATATTTAAAGCCTAAGGGGTGAAATGAGTAATTTAATTTAATAAGTCTGTATGAAAGTTACTGTAAAGTCATAAGAACAAGGTACTTTATTTAGGAAACAGTATATTTCAAAACAGTAAATACTGAGCAATACAAATTTTTAAAAAGAAAACTGAATAGAAAGAATTAAGTAGAATTATAGTAAAATTATAACCAAATACTACCTTCAAATGTCTTCCAGCAAAATAACAGTAAGTCTTGATAGATGCCCCAGAATAGGGGAATTGAGATTGGGGAGGTGGAAGTGGGGTGGGTGGAGGAACACCTTCATAGAAGCAGGGGGAGGGAGGATGGAATAGGGGGTTTCCCAGAGAGGGGGAAACTGGGAAAGGGGATAACATTTGAAATGTAAATAAAGACAATATCCTACAAAAAATATTTTAAAGGCCATGCTACATAATTTGATACAATTTACAAAAAAAGGATTCAATATAATAATATAAACAATAATAATATTAATAATAGTATGTCTGTTGTGATGGGTAATTTTATGTGGCCATTGAAATGGGCTGCATATTAAATATTATTTGAGTGTGTTCCTAAGTCTATTTCCAGAAGTCACCGAGTTTTGAGTTCACAGACGTGAAAAAGTTGAGGGCCCTTGCCCCCATGGGCAGGCATCATGCTGGTCCTAAGAGCCTGAGTCAAACTGCAGAAGAGAAGATTATTCAGTCTGGGTCCTCAAGCTTGAATGTCGGTCTTTTGCTGCCATTCCCTGCCTCTTGTCCTTAGCTCTCAGACTTGGATTGCAGTGCCTACCATCACTTCACCTACATTCAAGGTTTCAAACTATACCACAGTCTTTGGCTGGCTCAGCTTGCAAATAGACAAGTATGGATCTTCCAGCCTCAGGCATCACATGAGAGATAATTTGTAACAAACCACATGCTTTCATGTGTTTACACATAAACATAAGTGTATCAGTATTTATGTTTTTCTAACAATCTCTAATACACTTGTGCATATGCAAACACACACACATACATGCATATAGGATGTTACAATGCAATATGTAAAAAAAAATCTTTCAAACAAGTTAACTTCATGTTAAGAATTGATGTTACCTAAATGACTGGACATGTTTTGAAATATATATTTACAAAAAGTATTTACGAAAAGCACAGATTTAGCATTATATACTAAAATAGTCTGAGTTCCTAAAAGTAACAGTGTAACAAAAGGCACCAAAATAGGAGAATAAAAATATACCTTGATATATAAAATACATCAAACTTTAGTTAAATTCCTCCTTTTTACCCATTATTACATGAAAACATGGTACAAAATAGAAGTTTGCTGCTGAAGTGTTAAGTTCTTCATATATTCATAAATATCTCATACATTTATATAGATTTATTTATACAAAAGTATACATATATATGGAGAAAAACAAATTTTCCAATAATAGCAAAAATAATTGTCATTGTTCAGTAGGATTATGAGCTGTTTGTATTTTCATCTTTAAAAGTTTATGTATTTTTCCAATTTTCTACAACTGACACGTTTTTATTATGAGATTAAATTATTTTTAAAAATATTTTATAAGCCTATTCAATTTTTATGAACCCCTTACAGCATAATATTGTATCTCATTGGAATGAGAATCAATACTTCTCAAAAAGTAACATTTCTAGAGCTATGAATTATACTTTAAAATTGCATTAATAGTCTTGTTTCTAAAGAATTATTTCACTTAGTAGTAAAATAAACCCATTCAGGCTCTGTATTAAGCACCTCACTAATTCACAGAGCTAAGAGTGCACATTCACAACAGTCAAAGCTATACACAGCATGCACATCCTCTTACCACTTTTTCCTAGTTAGGGGTGCAAACTGGTGAATGTGAGTCTAAGATCATGGTATAGTACTCAACAGTAAGATATTACTTAAACTAACCAGTGTTGCTAGCTTGCTTTTTCTTTTAGCTTTTTATGGATTCTTTGTGAATCTCACAACATACACTCCATTCCCACTCATCTCCTCTACTCTCTACATCTGCTTTCTGCCCTTGAAGCCTCCCCCCAAAAGAAAACAAAATGAAATTAATTCATTAACAAAAATAAACAAAAAACAAACCAACAATGAAAAGAAAACTCACTTTGGAAGCTGCCATGTGTCATGGTGTGTTACACAGTGTGAACCCAGAAATAGCTTACAAATGAGATAAAGGCAGAACGAAATGCAAAAATGTCACATGTGAGAATTTTGGAATCCTTCTTCAACTTACAGAAGAGAAGAAGGATAATCCTCTTCTCCCAAAACCCAACAGTTGTATTCCTAAATGTTCTCCATGATGGAAAAGGATGTATCGATCCAATAAGCTGGTCTGATGGCAATGGCAGATCTGCATTAAGACCTCAGTTGTAACAGTCTCTGTGACAACAAAATTGACATCTAGGAGACAAGATATTTTTTGGAGAATTTTCATGAAAGAAATAAAATAGCAGCAGATGGCATGATGTGAGCAAATTTTTTTCTTGAGTTTCTCTCAAAATTATTGTAAACAAGCAAGTTTTAAAAGTAGGAAGGTGAGGGAGGTAAATGATATCAACCATGAAACCCAAAGAAAAGCAGCACACATTTACCTACATTTAAATTATAGACAGGATGTAGAGCATGTAACACTCCTGGCACAGGGTTCATGATAAATACAGGTAGGGAAAGACTGAAAAATGGCCCTACAGTCCACCAAGTCTCACCTACCAGTGCTTCACAGTAGATAAATGAGTTCACCGTGTGCTACATCCTTAACCACTCTGCTATTATTAAGGCCTTTGAATGCCAACCCAAATACTTTTTTCAGTTTGTCTACTTACCAACAAACCTAGTAGCTTCCAAGAGTATGGCAAAGAAGTGACATGCTTGAGCTGTCTACATAGCTTGTCATGCACACATTTTCCACAAAATAGTTAAAAGAATCTTCTAAAATATAAAATAGATTGTGCCCCTGACCTTTTTTTTAAATGTTCCAGTGGCTTCCCAGGGCTCTTAAAGTGAATATAAAAAATAAAATAAAGGAAAGAGTCAATCCCCATGCCCTAGAATTCCCTTCAGTATTTGGCCTTGCAGAACTCTGAGTTCGTCTTTTCTTATTGCCATGACAGTTCAATCAAACATGTTTTTGAAGTATCCACAGTCCAGAGACCTCACATTCCATTCTACAGAAGGTTCTTCCTTCTTGGAGCCAAGTTTCCTCTATGTGATCTTTTTTAGCTCCCTTGCCTGAGCTTCAACATTAATTTTCAGGGAGGTCTTCCTTGAGTACCCAAGAAAAAGTAGCTCTCTGGAGCTACTTCACTTCACCCTTCTTTATTCTTAATGCTTATGCTTATTCTCTGATATTACCAGGCTCATAAATACCATTTCATTAGTATCAGAGAACCTCTCATTCTAGTTCAAACTTTTTTCTCCATTCCATTAATTTTATGGATTAAATCTACAATAACATTTTCCTTATTGAAAATAAATGTTTCTGTACAACATCGTCTGATTACAGTTTACCTTGAAAGTAATCCTTCCTGTTTCTCCCCAACCCCTCTCCCATCTGGATCTACACTCTTTCAGTCTCAGAAAACAAAGAGGCATCTAAAAAATAACAATGAAAGAAGAAAAAACAAACACAAACAAATTGGACTAATATAAAAGAAAATGAGCCAAAAAATGTACAAGTAACACAACAAATGTGAACGCACACCACACATCTGCACACACAGGAATCCCATATAAATTAAAAAACAGGAAGCCATAATATATATGCAAAGGACCTAGAAGGTTAAAAAAAATTCCCTGACTAAACATTGTGACATAAAGAATTTCCAAAGATGCCATAGATGCCATTGAGTTTGTTTTGTGTTGGCCATCGACTGCTGAGCAATGGACCCAACCAAAATGTGTTTCCCCAGTAAGACTTCCTTGGAAGAAATAAATTTTTCATTTGCAAATGACTATCAGTTAGAGATAGCTTCTGGATGGGGATGGGGCTGCTCTTTATTAAGCACTAGAATCCTACTGAATTCAGTCCTGTGCAGACCCTGTCATGCTACCATGGTCTCTTTGAGTACACCTGAGCTGTTATGACTACAAGGCTTTGCATTCTTGGTGTCCTCCATCCCCTCTGTCTCTTAAACTCTTCCATCCTCCACTTGCACAGAATTCATTGAGTCCCCAGAATGGAGGGGTTAGATAAAAACATACTATTTATGGCTTAATGTTCCAAGGTTTTCTAATTCTCTACAGATTTTCTAGCTGTGAGCGTCTGTTCTTTTTTCCATTTGCTACAGTAGGAGGCTTCTTTTGTGATGGACTATCAAGAGTGGAATGAGAAAGCTTCTGAGAAAAGTTTGCACTAAATTTCAGTGAGGAAGTAGAAGTAAGAAAAAGGCATTCTGGATTTCTGTAAAGTAACAACTTTTAAAATAATATGAAACAGCAGAGAAACTACCTATAATTAGCAACAGGAAGTATTTTTGAGTACCCAATTATATATCAACTATAATACAACATATTTTATATAATAATGCTGAGAGTAACAATTGTTATTCTTATATTTTTTATGAACAAAGTTTTGAAAAACCTGTACAATCTTTATAAATCAACTGGAATTTAAAACTGATCTCAGACTATCTGATTTTCCAAATATGGCTCTTAACTGATCAACTAATACACTACTACTCATTGGCTACTCATGAGCCACTTATGCCCACAGGGTAGAGACCAGCTAACTACCATAGTGAGACTTGGTTCCAAATGTTTTATATAAACACAATAAAAATTAAAATAAAAAAGTAAAGTGGACAAAGAAAATATATTAAACATCTCCAACTCATGATGGCATACATTTCTGAGGAACATGACTTATTTATAAAGACACACATGACAAACTGGTTGGGGAAAGTCCCTGCGTCTTCGACAACAAACAAAGGCTTACAGACAACAGAGTAAAACTGGGAGTAGTCCGCCCCCAAAACAGCACACCAACTGGTTGTCTAGTGCCAAAGAGCCCTGAAAACATAAATTTGGAATATATATGTATATACAAATGCATAGATATACTGAATAATTAATGAACAAGGGGGCCATGAATTTGGAGACAAGTAGAAAGGTTTATGTGGGAGAACTTGGAAGGATGAAAGGGAAGGGAGAAATGTTGCAATTAAATTACAGCCTGAAAAATAAACAAATGAAAAACAAATAAGGAGAATTCTCATTAGCAAGGTAATCCATAGGGGAAAATCACTTCAATAAGTAAATCCATATTCTAGATTTACTCTACAGACTCCAAAATCATGAACAGCCCTTTGAGGCAACTCATTGACTATTTTACAGAGTAGGATAGTATGGGTTATTGAGCACAAAAGAAATTAAAATACCTTTGGAATATTTTTAAGCTTAAAATTTTAGAAATAGTCTCTTGTATAATGTTTTTCCAATGACTTACAAATATGAAATTTTGACTACCCCTAACTCACTGTACTCCTTTCTGTTTTCAAAATATTCCAAATCTTTCCTTACTTGGATTGCCCTAGTCACTGTTTTTAAGACCATAAAATCAATGACTTGACATAGAATCAATGATCTGGCATGATTTCTGGAAGATTATCTAATCATATCATATAAAGTCATGTGAAATTCTGAAGTTTATTTCCAAGAATACTGACAGTTAAATTTAAATAAGTCTGATAAGTTATAGTGTTCAGATTTGAAATAGTTAATTTTACATCAAATATGTAAAAAAGAGTACACTATATCTCAATTTTCAGAATCTGAATTAGTCATAAAAATAAAAGTGTATTTGGATCAGCATGATGGTTAAGTGGATAAAGGCACTTCCTGCTGACCCTGAGAACCTTAGTTCAAGTTCCTGAATCCACATAACGGATAGAAGGCCTTTATTTCTAAAAATGATACTTTTACCTCCAAACACATGTCTGGCATGTGTGCACAGAGATGCCTGTACACATATATACACATACAAAATAAATAAATAATAAAAAGATGTTTATAAGTACAAAATAATTAAATTAATAACGAAAAATGTAGAAGTTTCCATATAGCTTAATAGACTGCATAGAATACGACTCAGTAAAATACACACTATATTAAAGTTGCATTTTCTTCAAAACATCCTTAAAATGAACTGAAATTAAAAAATGTTTTATGCAGATATGATATCAGATGTAGCTTTTTATTAACTTTTAATGACTTTCTGATTTTTTTTAGTATTTATTACTATGAAAAATTAAGGATTTGGGATAAAATGACTGAAATTTCCATGTGGCTGATTTAATAAATGATAAAGTAGACATTTTCTTCAATAACTTTTCAACAGCAACTATTATTCAAATCAAGAAAGCTATTATACTTATTGACAACTTGCAGAGATTTTAAATATTATTTTACATTTTCTGTTTAAAAATTTACATAGGACAATACATTTGGCAATTTCTTTTTAAAAATCAGAGTACATTGCATAAGTATTTTGGAGATTGGGTGCCAATAAAGATGCAGTGAAGCATTAACAAAAGCAGAGACAATAGCTAGGATATTACCGTGTAAAATTTTAATGGGGAAATGTCAGTACTAATTGTTCTTTATAACCCATTCACTTCTAAAAGACCAGCTGAGATTCTGTAAGCTCACTTCCAAACACAAATAGATGTCTCTGTTTTGAATGTTTACTATATTCTAATTTTTATTTGTGCTATATTTTTAAAATGTTCGCTCATTCAACCTTAATTCCATTTTTAAGTATTTGCATTTTCTGTTATCCTTGTCCTGAATTTTCTTTTTCTAGTAATCCACATGGTTCGGTTCCTCTTCTCTGCATGTGTTTAAATGGCACTTTGCATGAATTCCAAGCTTTGGCTACTCTGAATGCAATTGAACTTCCTTGCCTTCAGGTGTCTCAACATGTTATAAATTAGTTAATAGTGACTTTCTGGGAAAGAATGTTGCTTCAATAAAACAGTGACTTGGTTTTGGTCACTAGCCTTAACTCCCATATTTGTAAAAAGAAAGACAATTTATTGAATGAGTTAATGTTTAAAATTTGTTTACAGAAACATGGTTTGTTTAGAAACAAAGTTGGGAAAACTGAGTCTCACTTAGCAAACTATTGACACTGTCTTAACTGTTTATTTGCAGTATAATATATTACAATACATTGATTCTTAAAGGTTTAAAATGTGCAATGGTATCCAGATACAGCCTTTAACAGGTAACAAAACCTTCTTTTATCATTATTCAACCAATGGGACCAATAAACATCATACAACATAAAGGAAATGACAGTCTACCCTAGCAAATGTGCTGTCTTTAAAAGATTACATGTTCTCTGATATTTTGTTATTTAAAACCAAAAAATATAAAACAAATAATAGCAGACAAAAATAAAACAAAACAAAAACCAGAGGCACCTAAAATGAAGATGAAAACTCCTGTTTCTTCACTAAATATATATTTATGACAATATTATAAATAGATATTTAACTTTTTTGTTGTTGTTGTTAGGCAAAAGGAAGACAAAAACGTAGGTCCTGGCAAATGAATCCTATTATCACAAGGTAGTCAATAGAAAAAGGAGGCCAAATCTGGCAGATGGGCAGAGAATGTCCTCATCAGCACACAACAACATTGTTGCTGGAGTAGTCTGTGACACAGACCCAGGCRTACTAAGTCCRTGGAAATATCAGCTTCTGTCCCATGACATCTTAAGTATGCAATTATCTAATTTTCTAGGACAAATGGAAAGTTTATACTTTTTTATAAACATAAATTGGTATAAATTGAGAGTTTGCTTGAAAGTTACAAAATAAATGGATGGAATAGTGAATAAGTAAAACTGAGTCCAAAATAAGTTATTGTTAAGAGGGGAACATGATCAGGTATTAATTAGGTGGGGGAAAAGAACTGAAGCCTTGAGGGCCAGCATAAAGAATGGAAACAGGCAACCTCAGCAGGTAGGAGGTGGGGGTACTCTCCAGAATGTACCAGAAACCTGGGAGGTGAGAGACTCTCATGACTCAAAGGGAGGGACCTTAGATGAAACGCCCTGCATTGGTGAGAGGGAACTTGTAGAGCCCACCTCCAGCAGAAAGAAAGGGCATCAAGTAAGAGACAAGGTTGCAATCCCAAAGTCAAAAATTCCAACCCATAATTGTTCCTGTCTGAAAGAACTGCAGGGACAAAAATGGAGAAGAGCCTGAGGGAAAGAATGTCCAGCAACAGGCCCAAAGTAGTTCAAGGGGAGTCCCCAAGGAGTGACACTATTACTGAGGCTATGGAGTGCTCACAAAAAGGGACCTATCATGACTGCACTCCAAAAGACCCAACAACAGCTGAGTCAGATGTAGATATTTACGCCCAACCAATGGACAGAAGCTGCTGACCCCTGTGGCTGAATTAGGGAAAAGCTGGAAGAAGCTGAGGAGGAGAGTGACCCTATAGGACCCCTGAGATCTCTCAGACACTGGACTACCAACCAGGCAGCATACATCAGCTGATATAAGGCCCCCAACACATACACAGCAGAGGACTGCTGGGAGTGGGTTTAATCAGAGAAGAAGCACCGAACCCTCAAGAGCCTGGAGGCCCCAGGATGTACAGACTTGAGGGGATGGGGGTGGGAGTAGGATGGGGGAGGGGACATCCTCATGGAGATAGAGGGAGAGGTATGGGATGGGGAACCATCAGAGGGTGGACAGGGAAGGGGATAAAATTTGGAATGTAAAAAAAAGATTAAATAAAATTTAAAAATAAAATAAATAAATAAGTTTTTGTTACAGTGTTCTCTGTGTGACTGCTGACAGACTTTGCATTGACCAAGATACAGTTCAATTATAAACGCAGCATATCTATCATTTCATTTATTCTTCATGTATTGCTTCATTTTTAGAAACAAGATCTCACTATTATCTCAGGTTGAGCTGACAATGACTATGTAGTCCAGGCTGGCTCTGAGCTCACAATGTTACTGTCTCTGCATTTCTAGTGATGGGCTTTGTGTCTGACCTCATCTAATTCATGTTATCCAACGTTACTATACACATCCCACTGCAGAAACCTTCCAAACACGGTGTTCCTTCTCTAACCCTCACAATCCTGATTGTATATGGATCTCTGTTGTTTCCTAGAGATGAGTCAAATATACAGACACACACTTTTAAAGATCTGCTCTGAATATTGCAAACTCACAACTTCAGAATTCCACAGTAGTAGTAAGAAAGGGTGGAAACACTTTGTGAAGCTACCAACTTAATCAACTATGCACTGACCACTTGTTGTGTGCTATAGTAGATGCACACAGAAACTCGGTGTCAAATGACATTCTGTGTCTGGTGAAGAACTTACCCTATGAGGGGAAAGTGTAAGATATATCACCTACTTAGTTCATACTAGAAAAACAAAAAGCATCTGCCATCATTTAAAATGGGGAGGGGATCAACAGTTTGGGATATGGGAAGTATAATGTGGGCATTATACACAGAAAGAGCCACAAGAGTGAGAGCAAAGGATGGGAATGCCTATAGGAATCAATCAGTTTTGTTTCATAAATCACAGAATATAAATGGCAGGATACTAGAAAATAGACTAGTAAGCATACTTTTATAAAGACACATGGATATGAAAGATATAATAATTGACTCAACAGGTAAAAATAAATTAGAAAAAGTAGGACCAAGGCCATGAAATTACTGCATGTTACTCTTTAGGATGTTGGAAGGCACTCCAGGCAAACATTAGCATGGGTATGAAATAAGGTATGGATGACCAAAATATGTAATGCCAATACATTTCAGTATAGAAAATTAGACTCCTAAAGAATTGTCTGTGGATGCTAGAGAAGGGTATTTCAGTGAAATCTCTAAGATACTGAAGTTCAGTGGCACAGGGCTTGTTAGTACGCCAGCTGGCAAGCATATCTGTGTTTTATCCTATTCTATCCTCACTCTACAAATGAATAAACAATCTTCCCATTTTAATGTGGAAATCGAGGTTAAAGAGGCAACTTGAGCAGCAGTGGTGGCTGAATTCTACATAGGGTTTTCACCAAAGGTCTCAGATTACAATATAGTATCTAGAAAAAAGTAGATGGATAATAATAGTGATGGTAATAATAGTAATAATTAATGGAGGTTGTTTTTATTTAAAAGCTATAAGAAGAAGAGCAAAAGTGTCAACTAACCTGGACCATTGGGGGTTCCGGGAGACTGAACCACCAACCAAAGAGCATATATGGGCTGGACCTAGGACCCCTGCACATATGTAGCAGATGTGCAACTTGATCTCCATGTGGAATCCCCAACAACTGAAGGGGGACTGTCCCTGACTCTGTTTCCTGCTTTACAAAGTCAATAAAATAAAATAAAATAAAATAAAATAAAATAAAATAAAATAAAATAAATAACAAGATAAACAGCTTTATGATTGACATCAACATATCATATATGTGGATTTTTAAACTTTCATCTTTCCATGTTTTTCTCTTTTTACAAAACAAACTGTCAATTGACAAGGGTATAGTCAAGGCACACCAGATATCAAAATGAATTAAAGGGCAATTAAATAGGAGGAAAATTTAATAAGAAATATAAAATTTAAATATCATCCCTTTCCTGATTTATAAGGTGCAGAACAATTCAGAGGAAAGAAACAGGTCACATCTCCATCTCACATTGTAGACAGATTCCTATGCATAAGTACAATTGATTATTTGCATATTTACTAGAAGGTTAGCCAACAGAATTAGAGAGACAGCTGCTGAATATAAGTTACATAGGGACAGCATCTGAAGACTCAGCCTGGGCTCCATGTTGTAATTTCTATCTTGAACTTATGAGCCTGCCCTTAAAACTTCTTAATCTCTTCTACCAGGATACCTCTGTAGTTGTAATCTAGTGAAACACCATATCATGGTACGTCATAAATTCTTTCCTGAACACATGAATAAAACATTTTACATTATTGAACTTTATAGGTTGAATTCATTTTGGACACACATACAATATAATATCAGTCCCTGAACAGATATTTATAAAGCTGTGCTCCTGACCTCTAAGAAATGCTATTAAAATGAAGCAGAACCTCTGTCATTTGTTTCTGGCTTCAGTTTACATTTGCTTTGCTTCTTTGAGTTATGATTTATTCAAAGTATTTATTAAAAGTAGACAGAAGAATTACAGGCTCCGGAGGTAATTGTGAACTGAGTATGGATATGAAAAATCATCATCTGTCTCAACTAACTTAACAGGCACAAGAAGAAATAGGGTGCTAGAAGAAAATAGATCCGAGAGCCTGTGATGTGCATCCAGACTAATCAACTAAGCATCCTTTCTGTGCACCAAACACCTCTGGAACTACCCAGCTGATCATGCCAGCCATAGGTAGTGGCACACTACAAGCATCCTGAAAGTGGTTGCTGATGTTTGTAAAAAGTCATCTGAAAGTAACAATCATAACTGGCCTGAATTAAAAACATTTAAAGGAAAGAAAACTGAGAGGGAAGTGAGTGAGGAAACAAAGCAGAAGAGAGAGATAACTTTTGATGTGCAGAAAATTGGGGAAGGTTTCTAGATATTAATTTGGAACACACAAATTATACTAAGATAGTTTTTAAAAGATAGAAAAACTTGGGTGGATAGAGAGGTGGGATGAATCTGAGAGGAATTGAGATGGGGAGGGAGAAAATGAACAGAATATGCTGTATGTAATTCTCAATAATTTAATAACTTTTTCTAAAAATTAATTTAAAACTTTAATGTAATGATCAGTTGGTTTTCAATCAAATCCACAACCCCATCCTTACTTTTATTCTTTCTAGAGGGTGTCTATTTTGGGCTCTTTCATTTTCATGAAAAATTTGCAGGATGAAGACTTAATATAGATATGGTTTTATTAGTATGAGTTCCTCTCTAGCTCAGTTCATGAGCATGGAAATACTGCATTTTGTGTATTCTAACATTCTTGGGACCAATTACCATCTTGTGATCATCCTGTACTCGTATGTTTATAGAGAAAAATAGATAAAATACTATTACTCTGGTTAATACATCTAAAACAATGATTCCATCCATCTTAGCATCTCAGGCCCTCAGAGCCATTCACATCAGTACACCTATGTCCACCCATATCTTAACACCCATTTCTTTCTAGAACTTGTTTATTGACCTCAACTGCCTTGATAAGCCTAAATCTTCACAAATCTGAAATGACTTCTTGCTCTTTGTTTTCAAACAATGGCCCAACAAGGCTTTAATTGTGTCCCACATGAACAGACTTGAAGTTCTTTACCTTGATTTTTTTTTACTTCTTTAATTTCTTTTTACATTCCAGTCTTTATCCCCCTTCCGGTCCACACTCTGACTGTTCCACATCCCATACCTCCTCCCTCTGTCTCCAAGAGGATGTCCCCATACCTCAAACCCCACCCCACCACACCTCCCCACTCTCTAGTTTCTTGAGGGTTAGGTGCATCTTCTCTCATTGAGTCAAGACCTAGCATCCAGCTCAAGGATGTGTTACTGATACTATTGTGTGTTTACAAACAGGAGCCTAGCCTGGCTGCCCTCTGAAATTCCCAACAAGCACCGGAAAGAGTCAGATGCAGATATTTACAACCAACCAATGGACTGTAGCCTTGATTCTTGAAAAAGTTCTTACACCAGAACAAGAACTCCTTAGAGAGGAGCACTCCTTAGAAAGTGCATTTTACTTAAAAACAAAACAAAACAAAAAACAAATGAACCTTATCTGAATAGCTCTGTAGTCCTGTTTTCCTGCCCCAAGATAAAAAAAAAAATCATCACCCCTTTTATATCCTTGCCTGTAGTTACTTGTTCTGTAAAACAGGTTTGAATTTTAAAAGAGATTGACAAGAAAGACAGCTGAGAACAGTAGTATGTAGAAATAATTCCTTTATTCTCAGAAGAGGACAGTTTGCTTCCTCAGTTTCAGGTCTCCTGATATACTCTCCATGATGCATGAGAACTGTACATTAATATTCTCTGTCCAAGCTATCAGACAAGGTTGTCATGTCCTTGCTCACCAGGTTAGCCTTGTCAGGGCAATAAGCTGTGTCATTCTCACTCTGAAAATACAGGAGTCCTGACATAGGGGCATCTGACTACAGTTGAGCAAGGTTACGTAAAAGAATGAAAACTCAGGTGTTGATCTTATGGTACCTTGCAGTAGGTAAGAAATACACCCAAAGGCTCTGTGCTTTCATACCTGCAGTCTTTTCCCCTGAGACATTTGTTAATTAAATTGATCTTTAGTAAGTATGTTGAACCTCCAGAAAAAAAAAGCTAGATTGTTGAAGATATATGCAGTTTGTTCTGGTTACATTAAACATCTGAACATTCAAAATGTTTTCTCAAAGAATAAGATCTCCTGTGGTAAGACTACAAACCTCTGGTAAATATAAAATTTTATCTTTATAATCTTCTGAAAACTTGAAACAATTTGAAATGATCATTACTGAGTAAACATAATCTTTAACAACAATGCATACTTGTTAACTACTTTAAACTTGTGAACTACTAGAAGGGTTTTATGGTTCTTGCATTCTGTAATTGCAACTCTCCATGCTTACAGTTCTTTTGGAGTCACTGTGTACTGACAAGCAAATGACAGACATATCAAAAAGTCTGTGAATCTACCATCCAAAAATTATCATTTGTTCAAACCAGGCTCATTTTAGGTAACCATATCTGATGCAGCAATGTAATTTGCAAGTAAGGCACCCCAATTCAAGATTTCATGTATTGATTACATTTCTTAAAAGGCAACTGAAGTTCTTTTTTACTTTAATATAAAAATCCATAAAAAGCAGAACCTTGCTTGCCAATTACTGCTGTTGACATATTATTTAAATAATTTACTTATTTTTATGTTCACTGGTGTTTGAGTATCAGATTCCCTAACAATGGAACGGCAAACAGTTGTTAGCTGCCATTTGGTTGCTGGGTATTGAACCCAGGACCTCTAGAAAAGCAGCCAGTGCTCTTAACCACTGAGCCCTCTCTCCAGCACCCTACACTTGATAACTTTAAGGATGTTAAATTACCTCCTCAAAGTATCATCTCATTAATTGCACTAGGACAGAAATAAACACATTTTTTTAAATTTTCATAGGGAATACAAGACTGGATGTTAAACATGAATGAAGTTGTCATTATATCATTGGGTTTTGTTAACAATAACATTTTTAACATATCTGTGTTAAGAGGTTTATAGGTAACATTTTTGGGAAAAAAAACATCTTTAATTCGCAAACACTCATTGGCCCTCTAATTCTGAGAGTAAATAGAAGAGGATTTTATGGAGAGAATGAAAGAAACCATAAATATTTTACAACTCATTATAACAAATAAAAAATTAAGGATATTCATTTTACTTTAACAATCATTCTTAAGTAAGTCTAACTAACAGGCCAAAGGAGGTTGAAAAATCTTGAAATACATTATGGAAGTATATAATACCCTTCATTGAAAAAACTTCAAAATGATGTAACCCTGAAAATTGCTAAAGAATGAATTTACACCCTGCAGGGTAGAAGTAATAAGGCCAAATGATAATTTGTCAAAACACAGCCATCATGTTAATAGCTCCACCATAAGTCTAAACAATGCAATTAATTCTCTGGCATTTATGAATATTTTCTACAGTGAATCCATGTGAACTCCAACACCATCAGGAAATAGTAATGTGCTGGGTACACAAATAGCCTTGTCACTCACAAACTGCCTCCTTAATGCAAAAACACCACCGTATCTGTCTCATTTACATTATCCTCAGACATGGCATGACAAACACCAGTGCACATAAAATAAAAATAAGTAAATTGTTTAAATAATATATCAAGGGTGGTTGACAGGAGATTGCATTGATGGTGGCTGCCCTGAAACAGCCTGGCAACAGGATTGGTGGCAAATATGGTATTCTGACAAGTATAGACACACCGAACCAGAAGGAATCACACATTATTTCTGGGTCAATTAGCAATAACCAAAGCCCTCTAAAATTGGCATGCATATAAAAAGACAAGCTTAAGTGTTTGCTATTATTTTTCAGAATCATCAGGAAATGTGATGCCACCTTGGCAGCCTTATGTATGTGTCATCATGTCTCCAAATGTCAGACTTAAAACATCCAAGAATATTTCACAATGTTTTCCTCAGCCATATGTATTGTGATAGGATAATATTTGTTCACACTATTTTAGTATGTAAGGATTAGACATGCAACCACATTAGGAAAATTCATAAATGTAGGAGATTGAAATCCCATGCTCTGCCTTAATTAGTGAGTATACTGAGCTTATAAGAAAATTGTCACAATATAGCACATATTCTTATAGAAATGAATGTATAGATGCTACTACTTTGTATAATATCTATGACCCCTGAAACTCAAAAACCTAACTCGCTTTGATAAGAGACTATACAGCAACATTCTCGTGGCTGTTTTAGGTCAGTAGTGGTTCTAAAGCAGGAGGAAGAGGAGGGATGGTCTCCCACATCCTTAGAGAAAAGGAAATACTGCATTCACAGCATGTTCATTAGCATCAGTTGTTAGAGGATTTGTTATTATCCTCTTAGTATTTTTGGTGCATATCTTAAGCTTTATCACATGCTTTTGTACACAAGAAAAGATAACATGAGTACAGTGTTTCAGGCTACCTGCAATTTCAGACATCAACTGCAACTTAAAACATATATTCCAAAGGTAAAAGAAGACTACCAGTCTAGATAAAGTCGAGGTCCAAGTGCTGCCAGGAAGACAGTACAAAGAATAGGTATGGACCAAGAATAATCACCAGAGTTCTGCTGGAGCCCAGTAAGTATGAACTTACTCTTGTACTCTAGAAAACCTTAAATCATGCTTCCTATAAAGTTTTGTCCAGACAGTCTTTATTTGGGCTTATGAAGAAAAGGCTTGTCTCCCTCACATGTATAGTGTGGCCCCTAATGAATTGCCATAGCTGCGTTAATTGCCGGTGCTTGGCAATACAAAGTACTTAGGTGCACTAATTTTTATTAACTACTAATACAACTATTAATATTTTTATTTCCATAAGAAAATTTCCAAAGTAAAACCTCCATTGCTAATGAAAAGCTATGCATTTCTGCGATGACATTTTCCTCTACAGAAAAGATAAAGCCAGACAATTTGGCATGCAACATATGTTCTAAAACTGCAAGCTACCAAAGGCAATAGAAAAGCAGATGAGAGCAATTTTAAAAATTAAAAAGGGTTTTGATTGCACGGCATTAAGTCCTATGTTGCAAAGGGGTGCTGTCAGCTTGTGTATCTTTATAAATGATAGATTCTGCACAGCATAAAATGGCATGAAAAAATATATTTTTACTTTGTTTTGAAAGCACTGACTCCCATACATCTTTGAAATTAAATTCCCCTCATGACTCTACTTTAAACCTCTTAACCTTACTCTAAGAGAAAATCAGGAGAGGGTAAATTTCTTCTTTATAGTCTAGCCAAACATAAACTTCAGACAGGCAGCAGAAATCTTGCAGAGTAATTATTTTATGAGTCTGATATGTCCCTATTCAATATATTCATTCACTCCTCTTTCTAAGTGCCCAAGTATCTCTGCATCCCTTTACTTCACTTACATTTCAGAAAACACAATGGAAAGGCTAGTGTTTCTACTTATTTGATAATGCAGTAGCCAAAATATCATTACAGCATAATAATTTTTTTGTACAATGAATGAGGGAATGTCAGCTTCTAATACTCTGCTCTCCTTTTTATTAATATTAATATTAAGTTTCCCATAGATTTTTCTCTTCTTTGTGAACACTGTACTTGAGAAATATTGAACAATTCTTACTCAGATTATTTTATTATGTATATCTCTCACAGGCAGAAAAGACCATTGGGTCTTTCCATCATGGACTTATAAATTATGTATAAAACSAGCACTGAATTGCATTGAATTTTGATGTTTATCATTTATATTTAGGAAACTAAAAGAGAAGAAAGATGTTTCTTTACAGGGCTAATTACTAAATTTCCACTGTCATGGAAGTCATTTTTCCCCAAAGAAAAACCTGCCAGTTAAAGAAAAACGATCAAAAGAAAATGTCTGCCCTTCACCCTAAGGTACATAGCTTATTATACTGTGATGTAGTGTAAAGATGGTGGGTTATAAATTAATCATGGTGCTTTTTTAAGATATATTACTAATGACACTCAAAGTGATAAAAGCAACAGACACTGGAATGCCTAAAGTTATGATTGTAAATCATAAGAGATAATATGGCATGTTTAAATGTTTAATTACTGCTACATTACAGAAGATATCTGGTGTTTTGCTTACTTGATTCCAAACAGTTGCATAGAGTACCATCTCTGTTCTACACACCACAGCCCTTCAAGAACTTTCAGTGACCGTGAAGAGCAATAATTGTGTCTTCAAAGGGGCTATAAATAAAATGACATAATGTTTGTCCTTCTGATCCTTGCTGCTGCAAGGCTAAATATTATCCTAATATGTATATATTAAGACATTGTTAATTGATATTTTCGATGAGTTTGTAGCTTGATTTCACATCTTGGCACTGTATTAATTGTGCTGCTATGCTTGTGAAACTACAGAGATTTCTTTCACTTGGTGGTTGTACTTCCTTTGGCCATATTCCCATTAGTAGGACTGCTGGTTCATATGGTGCCTCTATTTAAAGTACTCAAGGAATCCCCAAGTGTTTTTCATAATGGTCCTAAAAATTGACATTTTAATTGGCAGTGCAATGAACTGACTTTCTTCCTAGGTCCTTTATAACATTCATCATCTTTATCTTTTTTATAAGACGCATTCTAACATCTCTGATGGCATATTGAGCATGCTTATGTACTTGTTGGCTACTTGCATGCTTTAAGAACCATCTATTAAAATACCTTAGTAATCTTTTAATTATTTTTTACACTCCATATTTTATACTCCCTGGACCACCCTCTGACTATTCCACATCCCATACCTCCTCCCCAAACCCCTGTCTCCACATGGATGTCCCCAACCCCCACCCAACCTGACCTCTAAACTCCCTGGGTCCTCCAGTTTCTTCAGGGTTAGGTGCATCATCTCTGAATGAATACAGAGCCAGCAATCATCTACTGTATATGTGTTGGGGACCTAATATCAGCTTATGTATGCTGCCTGTCTGGTGATGCAGTGTTTGAGAGATCTCCGGGGTCCAGATTAATTGAGGCTGCTGGTCCTCCTACCGAGTCTCCCATCTCTTCTGCTTCATTCAGCTTTCTTTAATTCAACAACAGGGGTCAACTGCTTCTGTCCATTAGTTGGGTGTAAATATCTGCATCTGACTCTTTCAGCTGCTTGTTGGATCTTCTGGGGTGCGGTGATGCTACGTCTCTTCTTGTGACCTCTCCATAGCCTCAGTAATAGTGTCAGGCCTTGGGACCTACCCTTGAGCTGGATCCCACTTTGGGCTTGTCTCTGAGCCTTCATTTCCTCAGGCCCCTTCCTATTTCTATCCCTGTTATTCTTTCAGAGCAGAACACTTATGGGTCAGAGATGTCACTGTAGGATGGTCCCCCTCTCTCTTATATGATGCCCTGTCTTCCTGCTGGAGGTGGGCACTATAAATTCCCTCTCCCTACTGTTGGGCATTTCATCTAAGGTCTCTCTCTCCCTTTGAGTCCTTAAAGTTTCTCACCTCCCAGGTCTGTGACACATTCTGGAGGGGTCCCCCAACTTCCTATCTCCCAAGGTTTCCTGTTTCCATTCTTTCTGCTGGCCCTCAGGGCTTCAGTCATTTTTCCTCATCCAATTCCATGTGAGTGTGTGAGTGTGTGTGTATGTGAGGAGCTAGAGAAAGTACCAAAGGAGCTGAAGGAGCTTGCAACCCCATAGGAGGAACAACAATATAAACCAACCAGTACCCCCAGAGCTCCCAGGGACTAAACCAGCAACCAAAGAGTACACATGGAGGAACCCATGGCTCCAGCTGCATATGTAGCAGAGGATGGCCTTGTTGGACATCAAAGGGAGAAGAGGTCATTAGTCCTGAGAAGGCTCAGTGCCCCAGAATAGGGCAATGCCAGGACAGGAAAGCAGGAGTGGGTGAGTTGGTGAGCAGGGGGGGGTGGTCGGGGGAGGATGTGATTGGGTGTTTTCAGAGGGGAAACCAGGAAAGGGGATAACATTTAAAATGTAAAAAAAAAAAAAAAACTAACAAAAAATGTCTTCTGTGTTTAATTATTAATTACTATAAGATGTATGCCAGGGGCACATTACACCCAATTGTTATTTTTTTCTCGTCACTCTGCTTATTCTTTCATTTCATATATAGAAGTTTTGAGGGTTTTCTTTTTGTTTGGTGTAATCTAATTGGCTTAATTTCTTTTTTGTTGTCTGTGCTTTGAGGTAAGAGTCACAGGTCATAATTGATCACAGTTCCGTGGAGATTTCCCTCTGTGTTTTCTCCTAATAACTCCACAATATCAGGTTGTACATTTGAGTTTTTAACACATTTTGATTTTATATCTAGTATGGTATGATAAAAAAAAGTTAAATTTTAGCTTCAGCCTGTGTGCAGCATGCTGTCCTAACACCAATGATTAAAGAGACAGCACATGCTATGACAAGAACACATATGTACCATATCTAAATTAAACAAATCAACACATAAATTTAAGGGAGTCTTTTTTATGCATAGGCAAACTTAAAGTCAACTTTTTCATCAATCACGAATACTTCATAACCTTACACTATCATTTTAAGTCGTGAATCCATACAAGATGTATCCACATAAGAGTCCTTCTTTGAGTAGGGTCTGTGAAATTTCTTGGTCAGAGTTATTAAAGTTTTCAGTTTGGTAGGAGGAATGAGCTCAAAATAGTTCTACAGCAAACTATTATAGTTGATAACAGTGCTCTGTAGCTCTTAGAAACTTCTCTAAGAGATCTTAAATATTCATGAGATAAATATGTGAACTAATTAATATACTGTCCAGTTCAACTTAGTTATTTCAAAAGGTAAATATGTTTCAATATAATGTGTTGTAAATACCATATGCATTTTTGTGTTTCATGTCAATTTAAAATTACTAAAAGAATAGCATATGTGTGTAATGACATAATTTATAATATACAATTTTTAACTTGTGAATTTAAAAGTTAAATATAATTTTAGAATATAAACATATTAGAAGTGAACTTTTGTTAAAGTGAATACTACTTAAACACACTATGATTATTACCTACAAAGAAATGTTAGGAAAACCAAGTACTAAAAGATTGTTCCTACTATCAACTTGAAAGTACTGTCCCTTGGTTATTCACTGTATTGATTTAAAATACCTCCATCCTTGGAGTCATAAATTTTTAAACCACAACACTCATCTTAAGCCTGGAAAATAAAGTATATCATATTGGTGACCTCCATGAGCTATTATCAGCAATTATCTTATGTCCTCTTCAATGTGAGTAATGAGATTTAGTCTTTTCTGTGTTATCTTAAGTCAGAACCCATGTAACAATTTCTGTTCTCCAACTGCTACTGTCTGATACAATGAAGATACTCAGGGTGATGTACAGGAGGGGACTGGGATCACAGCCACACATTTCATCACCAGGGCACATGCTCTGCCGCATGATGCTCAGTCCTATCCCACATATGGAGTATATGTTTTAAAGAAAGAAAATGTAGAATTCAGAAATACAAAACAATTATTCACCACAATAAAGTAGGCTTCATCCCAGGGATGCAAGGTTGGTTTAATATGAAAATCCATTAATGTAACCTATATAAACAAACTCAAAGAAAAAAATCACATGATCATCTCCTTAGATGCAGAAAAAGCATCTGACAAAGTACAACACCCCTTCATGTTAAAAGGGTTGGAGAAATCAGGAATTCAAAGCCCATACCTAAATATAATAAAAGCAATTTACTGTAAACCAAGAGCCAATATCAAATTAAATGGAAACATACTTGAAGCACTCCCACTGTAAATTAGGGACAAGAAAAGGATGCCCACTCTCCCCATATCTATTCAACATAGTACTCGAATTGCTAGCTAGAAAAGAAAGACAAGAAAAAGAGATCAAGGGAATACAAACTGGCAAAGAAGAAATAAAGGGATCACTATTTGCAGATGATATGATAGTATACATAAGCAACCCCAAAAATTCTACCAGAGAACTTGTCCAGCTGATAAACAACTTCAACTGAAGTAGCAGGATATAAAATTAACTTAAATAAATCAGTAGCCTTCCTTCATACAAATGACAACCAGTCTGAGACAGAAATTAGGGGAACAATTCCCATCACAATAGCCACAAATATAAAATATCTTGGGGAAACTATAACCAAACAAGTGAAAGATATATATATCTCACAGTAACTTCAAGTCTTGCATGTCCTTTTGTGTCTGAGTTACCTCACTCAGGATGATATTTTCTAGTTCCATCCATTTCCCTGCAAAACTCAGGATAACCTCATTCTAAATAGCTGAGCAGTATTCCACTGTGTAAATGAACCACATTTTCTGTATCCATTCTTCTGTCATGGGACATCTAGGTTGTTTCCAGCTTCTGTCTATCACAAATAAGGCCATTATGAACATAGTGGAACACATGACCCTGTGGTATGGTGGGGCATTTTGGGGTATATTCCAAAGAGTGGTATAGCTGGGTCTTCAGATAGATCTATTTCCAATTATCTGAGGAACCTCCAGATTGATTACCAGAGTGGTTGTAGCTATTTGCAATCCCACCAGCAATGGAAGCTTGTTCTTCTTTCTCCACATCCTTTCCAACATGTGTTGTCACCTGTGGTTTTGATCTTAGCCATTCTGATTCGTGTAGGGTGGAATCTCCGGGTTGTTTTGATTTCCATTTCTCTAATCACTAATGATAATTTCCTTTTGAACATTTCTTTAGGTGCTTCTTAGCTACTCAAGATTCCTCAGTTGTGAAATCTTGGTTTAATGATAGACACGCCAGACTGTTTAGTTCTTTCTCCCCAAGTAGGAAATATATCAAATAAGAACCAACACCTATCAATATTTCTGTCAGTTGTAAAATGCAGGTGCACGCTAAAAGGGAGCTCATATTTTGGTGTTCCCATCCCATTATTTCCAACCCTTAAAATCAGTGGTTCTCAACCTCCCTAAGGTTGTGATCACTTAATACAGTTCATGTTGTGGTGACTCCCAACCATAAAATTATTTTCATAACTATAATTTTGCTATTGTTTTGAACATCAATGTAAATATTTTTGGAGAGAAAGGTTTGCCAAAGGACACTTTAAATGGATGAAAGCTGTATACAAATATTCAGTTCAGCATTATACAACCTTTCATTCCTATCATCCCACTTCTGGAGGTGGTTCATTATCAGTCTGTGATAGATATACCCAGAAAATATTTATATATCATTTTCCGCTTTTAACCACAAAATGACAGCAGTAGTTTTTGAGCACTCATGCATATAGCTTCAAAACCACATACCACATTCCCCAGGGCAGCATACTCACCCACATCTACTGATGCTCAACACTGGGATAGCTTTCTTATAAAGAATTTTTACTATTTCTTGTATCCAGTTGGTGTTGTTGTTCTAGTAGATAAATTTATTGCTGTCTGGCCACTTAAGGGTCCTTAGTTTTGAAGGATTTAACATTCAAACTAGCAATTCTCACTGAAAATGCACAGAGGCTCACAAGAGCGGCTTGAACAAATTAAGATGCTTATGCTCTATTGAATCCCAGTTGCCAAGGCAATGGTATTTTAAAGTTTATTATATAATTATTGAATATAGAAAACCAAGACTTCAGGTTGATAGGACTGAGTATAAAATGCATTAAAATTGGGAGTTGTAGTTTTATTCTTGTCTCAGCAGTTGCAACAGAAATGATATGATTGACTAATTTTTGTTAGTTAATTGATTACTCTTGCAAATTTGATCATTAAATGTGAAAGTTGGCATGTATTTTAGTAACTTTAGACAAAAACATTCTTCGAAATCTATGATATATTCGATGTCAGATGGATTTCAAGTTTCATGTCTTGAAGGCAGGTCCTCAATCCAACAATATTCATGGGTAAAAATAATAGGAAAAATTGGATTGTGTTGGCTATATCATTATTTTTCTATTGATTAACATATTGGCAAGTTTATAATTTGCTGAGATATTCGAATATAATGAAATCATAGGATGTATGACTTGTTGAACGCAGGGAGACCATCAAAGCTGTATCCTGTCTGTGATATACCCCTCTTCTCTAGGACTTCACTGTCTCTCACTATCCAAAGATAAGCTACATTGTCCCACCCTGTACTTGTCCCCAAAATCAAATTCTATTACACCAACCTCAGAAATGATGGAGTAACATGACCATGTAGTAAAACCACTAAGCTGTTAAAAAATATTAAAGCTTAACTCTTGTAAGTCTATTTTCTCTTGTATTTTATTTGTCACTGCTTAAAGTAACATTCCTATTAATAACCTGAGATTATCATACAATGATTTGTAGTTATATTCATTCTGCTTGATCAACTACTCCCAAATTTTCTCCAATACACTCCTTTTTTAATAGATATATTCTTTATTTACATTTCAAATGATTTCCCCTTTCCTTGTTCCCCCCACGAAAGTCCCATAAGTCATCTCCCCTCCCCCTGTTCCCCAATCAACACCCTCCTGCTTCCTCGTCCTGGTATTCCCCTACACTGCTGCATAGAGCCTTTCCAGGACCAGAGGCAATATGCTCCTTTTAAAAAACCTATTGAGTATAATTTTATAATAATGATAGGGCAGACATGGTCATGCTGTAATAAAGAGAAGAACCAGGACACCGATATAATTTCAGCCATAAACATCTATCAGTATAAATCCTACGTAGATTAGTACCTTAATATAAATCTATCTTTTAACTTCATTGAATCATACAACTGTGCTCATTATTTTTTCTGTCCTTCTGCAAGGATTCATTATGCAGTAATTAAAAGGAGGTCATTATTGCTATGATATCCAATAGTTTATTGCCAATTTTAAGGTAATTGGTAATCTAGTTATTGAGAATTTCAAGTCAGCTTTTTATAKAATCTTTTCAAAGCATATAGAATATCTTTGTATGAATTTGTTAGCATGATGTATAATTTATAGGTATGTATCACTATTAAAAAGGACTGATATAGAAAGAAATGCAAGCACATTATTTTTAAACGAAGTTTGAAAGTTTTTAAAATAAAGCATAAAATTCTGAATTAAACTTGTCTTATCAACAATTTGTTTGTTTTTGAATGTAACTATCCTGCACAAAATGAGTTCTACTTACCATAAATCATTGTCCTTCTTGTACAATTTTCTCCAGTTAAATGTCTAGAACAGAGTAGTTACTGTCTAGATATTTCAAATGAGAGAATGAACAACCCAAGTGTGTGTGCATGTCTTGTGTTTGTGTGTGTGTCTATATCTGTGTATATGTGTCTGTGTGTCTATGTATACAAGTTTGTGCATTCAAAATTGGGTCCAGAAGGTATTTCTACAAGTATCCTTTGTCAGTGTCCTCATTAGGAAGTTGTATGAAGATTATTGAAATGACAAAAGTCCATATGTAAATATACCTTGCAAGATTTTCCTTCAAAACATTTTATGATTTACAACCCAATTACCTAATTTTTCTTCATTCAATGTTGATATAAATTTACTTTTATTCCTATTAACACACAACTTAGTTCATAACAATTTAAATAATATCACTTCTAACATGCAAAACAAAAATCATAAAGAATCAGATTATATACAACAAATGTATACAAATGGAAAGGATAATTTCCACCAAAGTTCATACCTTAGAGATTTTAAATAAAAATAAGGCACAATGAATAATGAATGATATTTATATAAAAGAATGATAGATAGTAGATAGATAGGTAGATAGTGATAGATAGATGATAGATAGATAGATAGATAGATAGATAGATAGATAGATGATAGATAGATAGAAATTGGAAAAACAGATATTGATTATTTGGCTTCACAAGAGAAGCATTATTCTCACTTTTTCAACAGATAGGCAAAATCACTCCTATTTACAATATCGGGATAGGTAAGACATCCTTAACCAGTGTTCAAGCTGGGCAGTGGTGGCACATGCCTTTAATCCCAGCACTTGGGAGACAGAGGCAGGTGGATTTCTGTGTTCGAGACCAGCCTGGTCTACAGCGTGAGTTCCAAGACAGCCAGAGCTACACAGAGAAACCCTGTCTCGAAAAAATAAAAACATTTTCAATTAACCAAATATGGGATTGCTAGCCTTTGCTCCATACTGAGTCATCTATCTAGAAATGACAGTTTTAAAATTTTGATTCCATCTCATCTTATAGACAATGAGTACTTCTCCAAGTAGACCATCTTACTGAGACAAAAAGATGGTTCTTATACAATTAAGAAAAATGGGCACCTGTAAAAAACAAATGTAAAAAGTGAGCTTTCAAAGCACTTGTAAAAACAGAGCAGGCAGAATTCAAGTACAATGATGAAGAATCAGACCTGATAAAGCTTTCACAGAAGAGAAATATAGAGTGTTTGAAGAATCTGAAGCTAAGAGGTCTAAGGAAATATGTAAGTCGAATAATGGTCACAAATATCTTTCAAGTTCAGTCTTTTCATATGGAAACTTACCTTTACTAATCCTGATGTTCACAACAATCAGAAGTGTAAAATAACAGGAAAAAAATCAAAGGAAAACAGATTTTTCAATTAAAAATATGCTCAAAGGGATCATATTTTTGAAAAGGAAAAATACAACATAGACCAAGCTCCTCACACGTCTATTCCTGAATGCTGCAATTCCACCCCTTTAATCTTGAAAGGGATTTTATTTGAAGACATTATTTTTTAAACTACTCCAGATGCCCCCAGATGCCTAATCCATAGAGAAGAATAGATAAAGAAGTGATTTTTTTCATTAAACTTGTCCTTCGTCAGCAATTGACCAATAAGAGAACAACTGTCATATTAAAAAATACAATAATAAAAGCTGATGTGATTGTAGGACAAAATATGTAAGACCTAGTTACTAGACCTGGTAAAGAAGGTGAAGAGTGGAAATTCATAGACAATTAACTATACACAAATATTTTAAGGTAACTAAATCACTTGTATTAAGGCCTATACATGACCCTGGATTCAGAACAATAATAAAATGGGCAGCACTAATCTGGGAAGAATAGTCCCCTAACATGGGCAGAGCTAATGTGAGCAGAATATAACATAAGACAAGTGTAGAAAGAATCAGATGTTATCATGGCTATGATATTCTAGAGTCTGAGGGTGCCAAGATACTCAAAACAATATATTATTTGAAAATGTATGAATATATGAATATGTACATATGAAATGGAAACACAATTTCTTTAGAAAGTCAGTTGTGTCAATGATGTTTTGGGGGGGGGGGCAAACATATGACTTAGATTTTTCCTGAAGTGAACAAGATAAAATGCTTCACTAATACAAGAATGTGAAAGGATTCTTGATAAAGGATTCTTTGCTAATGACAGGTATGCATTGGTTCACTTTACATTGCATAGCTTTTCAGTTTTTAGTGACTCCATAGAGAGAAATGCATCAAAAAACTTCTGGTGGTGTTCTGGTGGCTTCTTGTCACTTCCGTGGACTTGGCCCAATTGGCCTAGTGATGTCAGCAGATAGACTCACATGGAGTTTTGCTATGACAGACTCATTGGCTGAGGTGAGTGGTTATGCAAGACCCTTGAAGGACATGTGATGTTTGGAGGGAGTATAAATAGGATGCAATGACAGTAATGGGCACTTGCATAGCTAGCTTTGCAACACTTCATTGGTCTTACCTCTTTGCTGATCTTCACTTCATTGAGAAAGGCATAGAAAATAATTACTTCTGGTGTCATTGTTGGTCCTGGTCACACTACTGGCAGTTTCTGCTAGGTCATGCCACCACTACTGATTCAAGTTTGCTATCCAATACTACTGAACTGGACTTCTAGTATATTCATAAAGTATTTGTGAGTAGATCTAGCTGCCGAATCCTGTGAACTGAACTGATGATTTCCTTACAACACAACAATTTCTAAACAGGAGTACTTCCCCCATATCATAATAACCTTTCTTTTCCACTATCTCTAGTGGGTGGTGGGCTAGAAGGGAGAAACATTTAAGAACCCATATTAAAAGAAGGTTAAGAAAAATTTAAGCCTATAGTCTTATTTACATCTATTTTTACTAAGGATTTTGTACCCCCAAATACATACCTTGAAGTCTTAACACCCAGTACAATGAAATTTGGATATAGGACTTATGAGGAAGGTTGATAAAGGTGACTTTAAGGTATTATGTTAGCCTTAATGTGATGGAGCAACTGATATTGTATACAGGAATACCATGGATCAATCGAAGTGTCTATGTAATGACAGATCGAGAAAGTAGCCATCTTTCAGATAAAACAAGAGCACACATTAAACACTTCATCAGCAATTTCCTTGATTTTTTTACCCTCCACAACTGTGTGAAATAAATATGTATACTTTACATACATAAATATGTATACATACATAAATATGTATACTTTACATATATAAATAAATATATATACTTTTACAGTTTTTTGCAATAATCCATGCACAAATATAAGCAAAAAATTCATCTCTGTGTACAATTCTTCTGAACAAATTGAATAATGCAACCTGTCTTAGCAGATTTTGACCTCTTGCTGCTAAGGAAAATGAATGGAATGGAGGAGCTCTTATATTTGTAGGCAGATTCTACAAAAAAAAAATAGTGGACTAATTAAGACACATACTTCATCCACTATGGAATTTTCCATTACTTATTAACGGCACCTGACAGTTTAAAGCCCCACACTGGAGTTCTCAGTGCTGTTCTATGAACTCATCCTGAATCTGTCATTCCTCAACTCAACTTGTAGCTACTTTTAAAAATGCCCGACAGAGAAGGTTATATAATAAATGCTCCAGGAACATTCAAGCCAAGATCTTAATGATGAGAATGGGTCTTTGGTTGCTGGTACTGTAAGCACCTTTACTTTCTCTTTCTAGGGAAAATAACTGAAATGTTCTAACAATACTCCAATCCTGGCTATTTTGACTGTCTCATCTTCTTTTGAGGTGAAGTGGTCCTTATATTATAACTGTCTTCAGAAGATGAAGATCTCTACCCAGGGTATTATAACTATAAAACCTCCTCAGACTGTGCACAGCTGTCCTATTGATGGATGGATGGAATAAAAGTAGGTTACTGAGTTGAGCATTACCAAAAAACTGATTTTTCCCTTCAATTCTAAAGGCAAGAGATCTGATAAGTTTTAAAGAACTTGCATGAAATATAGTTCTAAACAAGAACTACCTTGAGCTTTATATGACTATATTTAATTATAACTATAGGAATTATAGGAATCTGAGAGCTCATTGTATCAACTCATCATAATGTAGAGTTCGTTATTGATCCACTTTATATTGGATCACATCCACAAACAATTAATTGAGACTTGTTTTGTAATGATCTTAAATATCAATTCATTTCAAATAATGTACTATAGTAAATTTCCAAGAGATAGTTTTCTAAAATATAGTTGTGCCAACAGAAAACTGTGACTGCTACCTCCTTACCCCCTCCTCATTTATACTCATAAATCTCAAGGTTGCCAAGTTTCTTACTTCAGGAAATAAAGGGCAGTCGTACAGTGTTTCTAGAGTGTTTGGGCTTAGCAAGTTTTATATGATTTACCACAGCACTCAAAACATACAAAGAAATAGCATTCCTATGGTTTGTAATACAAAACAGCTATAAAATGGAAAGGACAATAATAATAAAGTGATCTAAAAAATAATCTGTGCCCCTTATCCATAAAATATCAAGATATCATTTGACTCATATATTATATATTTTTAATAACCTACTGAGAATAAATTAGTGGTCCAAAAAGCATCTAATACAGTTAATGAAGGGGAAACAAAGATATCAGAATGATAAGATATCTTATTGCATGCAATTTTTTCTCTTTTGGTTGTCAAAAGCCATAGTGAATTTTGTATATTCAATTAAAAACTCTATTTAAGGCAAGTACACTTTTTGAGTGCTATCAAGTAAAAAATGTGTTTTTAAAAACAGAAAAATATCCAGACTTCACATACTTGTTGATCACATATGATCAATTCATTCTGTAGCACCAATACCTATATGAGTCATTAGTTACAGTAACACCAACCAAAGCAACTTAAAATTATAAGTTTTCCATTGATCTATTATCCCTTTTGATTGGAACATATGACCTTCTAATTTTTGATTTATTAAGCTTAAAAATACATCTGTGGCTGAAGGGGAAAACTGTTTTACTTTTCTCCTATGTGTTGTATAATAATTTTGGCACAAGAGATTTAATTTACATGTAAACTTCTACATAAAACTTCCATAACTTAGAAAGTAAATTTTTTAGAACATGATAGAATCATATAGAAAGAATATAAGATTTGCCTCTATATATTCTTTGCATATTACTAGTAATTAAACACATGTGCTTAAACATTCACATACACACAAAACATTTCTTCCTATCATATTTTCTGAAATATGTGTACAGATATCAAAGAAACTATAAAGAAAAGACCTTAAGACAGGATGGCTGATAGTGTCAGGCATGGGTTCTCTCATGCCATGTACCTCAAGATGGGCCAGTCATTGGTTGGCTACTTCACAAGTTCTGGGCCATGGTTATCCCAGCAAATCTTGTAGTCAGGATGAGTAGGATAAGGTTCTGTGGATTGGTGTACTATTCCCACCACTGGAAGCCTTGCCTAGTTACAGAAGATGGCCAGTTCAGGCTCTGTTTCACCCATTGCTAGGAGTCTTGGCTAAGGTCAACCTCTTAGATTCCAGGGAGTTTTCATTTCACTAGATTTCCAGATAGCCTCCCAATTCCAGCTGTCTCTTCTAGTACATAGAGGGTGGATCCAGAGATCTAGGATAGAACTTAACATGACTGGCAATAAAAGGCAATAAAATGATTCCTAATGATATCCTTTTGGTAAGCCTGTGGAAGGGAGAAGGATTGGAAGTGCCAGAGGTATCAAGGGCATCATAAAAGCATGGCCAACAGAATGAACTAAGCATGGCTCACAGGTGCTCATAGAGACTGAAGCAATGTGGACACTGATGTGTATGAGCTAGGTTCTCTCTCTCTATCTATCTATCTATCTATCTATCTATCTATCTATCTATCTATATATATATATATATATATATATATGTTATAGTAGTTTGGTCTTCTTGTGGAACTCCCAATAGTTGGAATGGTGTGGAAGTATCTCTGTCACTTTCGCTTGCTCTTCCTCCTTCTGCGTTGCCTCATCCAGCCTTAATGTGAATGTTTATGCCTAGTCTTATTGTAACTTGTTATATAGTACTCCATTGATATCCCTGGGAGGCCTGCTCTACTCTAAAAGGAAGTAGAGGAGGAGGGGACCTAAAGGGGAGAAAAGGTATGAGGAGGGACAGGAAGGAGTAGAAAGAGGCAAAATCGTGGTATGGATGTAGTATATGAGAGAATAATAAAATAAAATAAACCAAAAGTTAAATTAAATTAAATTAAATACTGGCTATAAGAAGAGCAAAGAAGAGTAGATATGGTCAAGAGTTTGCTATTTAAATAATTATTATAAATGCTCTGGTTACAGAGTGAAATTCTATTTGATATATTTAAAGTAAATTAATATGACACTTTAATACATTTGCTTATTATTGAACATTGTGTTTTCTAAAACTTGGAAGACAGTTGATATCTAAAAATAAATAAAGAAATTTTTTAAGAAAATACATGATTGCTATTTCATCAAAAACCCTTAACATGCAATTGAAAACAAAGTTATGACAAAGCAGTTTACCTTAAATCATATCCATACACAGACAAAGCTTTGGTTATATTTTCTTATTTATGTTTAGGAGTTTTCAGCATCTTATCTACTTTTCTGTTACAGTAAGAAGGGTCTAATTTTAACGTGACATATTGAACATACTGATAATTTCACTTGTAATATTTCCCACATTCTTTCTGCTAATAAATACTTTGTGAATCGAAATAAGGAGACTAGACATAACTTTAACCATTTAGTTGTGAAAAGTTAAATAATGAACAATATATGACTCAGTTAACCTCTGCTTAGCTGAAGTGTTTTTTTTTTAAAGATTTATTTATTATATGTAAGTACACTGTAGCCATCTTCAGATGCACCAGAAGAGGGCATCAGATTTCATTATGGATGGTTGTGAGCCACCATGTGGTTGCTGGGATTTGAACTCAGGACCTTCAGAAGAGCAGTCAGTGCTCTTAACCACTGAGCCATTTCTCCAGCCCCAGCTGAAGTGTTTTTTAAAAAAAAAGTTGCTTGGCAAAGATAGTTAACAACCTAAAGAACACCTACATACCTTTAACATAATGTAAAGGTTTCAATATTCAGGAAACATATGCCATCACTGAGAACATGCATGGGTGGTAATATATGCATTATACGGGTTGTGCACCCAAGTGTGTGTGCGCATGCTCCAGTACAAGTATTTGTAGGCATAGATAGACTTCATGCATTTTCCTCCTTCACCTTCCACTTGTCTATTGAGACAGGGTTTCCCTAGATCTGCAGCTCATTGACTGGTAAGGTTAGCACCGCAACTATCTCTCAGCACTCTGCTGTATATGTTGCTGCACTGTCACGACTACAGATCTGGGTTGCTGCTCTAGGCCTTTTACAGGGCTGTGTGTTAGGAATCCGGATTCTGGAAACTTGTTCAACAAGCTCTCTACACACTAAGTCACACTCCTAGATCAATAAGACCATTCTTAAAACATAAGAACAACTTGATACATACGTTCTTACTCTAATCCACATAAGGTGATAGAGAAACAAAATAAGGGAACTTTTATACATAAGATATAATTTAAGAATTTTAACTAATCCAATAACATCTTATCATTTTAAATATATTAAGTTTAAATTTTACATCTTGCAACAGATGTCTTTTATTATTTTCTCTTTTTGATACTTAGATCTTAAAATATCATAACTATCAAGAACCATTTCCTTTCATGAATTCTAGAAACAAGTGTGGTGTCAGTACACTGTGCCCCTAAGAGGATGAAGCATGATGTGCACAGTTATTTCCCTTGGTGGGATGATTTGCTTGCTCTCTCAGATCCAAAGCACTGTGTGCTTCCTAGACTTGAAACAAGAGACAACTAATAGATGGAGTAGAGAAACCAAGTATGACTTGGCAATTTCACAGGTAAAGTTTTAGAGTGTTTCATCATCCAACTGAAAAAAATGCATTCTCTAATACTGCCATTTGCTAGGCTACATGAAACCTTACACTCATGTAAAAAGGCAATCGAATTCAAATGTATATTCTAAAGCAAATTACATGTTTATAAAAGGTCCCCAGATTTCTCAACTCATGAGTAAAAATCACTGCTTTAAAGTAATGATTCCTCTATGACTGAGTTTGCTTTCTGAATGCTATTTTATAGATTGTTTTGCCTAAGGCATATTTATTTGACTCTGTATGGGAAATGAAATAAATATAATAGCCACATCTCATCAAATGACATATTATAGAGTCATTCTTTTTCCACATGTAAAATCAAACACTTCAAAAAGTAGAACTTTTACATAATCAAATAACAACTACATCCTTCATTCTGTAAGAAACAGGATAAATAAGTTTATAGTTTTTATACCAAAGATTGGCTTTTGTACAACAGGACAGTAAAACCTTAAATTATGTAAGCCACATCTCAGAATTTATGAGATAATAAGGGAGGAAAATACAGATCTAAAAGTTCATTCAAACTCATTTTAGTTAATATTTCATATAACTAAGAAGCCACTTCCTGACTTTATGGAGCAGTTTATTCTTCATTGTTTATTTTATTTTTTTGAAATTTTCTATATTCTTTGTTTACATTCCAAATGCTTTCCCCTTTCCCAGTTCCCCCCTCACCATATGTCCCATAAGTCCTCTTCCCTCTGCCCATTCCCCAATCACCCCCTCCCCT
>BDUI01000056.1:419785-431405 GCA_002335545.1 Apodemus speciosus | reverse complement strand
GCCTTACAGACACTTTGTAATTTTATGAGGTCCCATTTGTCAATTCTTGATCTCAGAGCATAAGCTATTGGTGTTCTGTTCAGGAACTTTTCCCCTGTGCCCATGTCCTCGAGGGTCTTCCCCAGTTTCTTTTCTATTAGTTTCAGTGTGTCTGGTTTTATGTGGAGGTCCTTGATTGGCATGATTAATATAGTAAAAATGGCCATCTTGCCAAAAGCAATCTACAGATTCAATGCAATCCCCATCAGAATGCCAACTCAATTCTTCATAGACTTAGAAAGAGGAATTCTCAAATTCATCTGGAATAACAAAAATACTAGGATAGCTAAAACTATTCTCAATTGTAAAAGAACTTCTGGTGGAATCAATATCCCTCAAGCAGTACTACAGCAATTGTGTTAAAATCTGCATGGTATTGGTATAGTGACAGGCAAGTAGATCAATGAAATAGAATTGAAGACCCGGAAATGAACCCATTGTTTATTTAAATATCATATTTACTTTATTAGAATTATTATCTCCATGAAAAGGAGAAAATCGAAAACTGAAAAATCGAAAATAGTTATTGCATTCATGAAAAAGACAATTGCTGTCATTTTATCCCTAAAAATTTTAAGTATTCTACATTTTTTTCTGGACACCTGATTAAGGTGGATTTTCCTGTTGTGACACATAGCATCAAAACATTTGTTGATTGTCAAGATCCTAGTGGTAGGATAATTACAAAACTCCCTTATATTTTTTCTGCTGAAACAAATACAAGAATATATAGTATCCCTCCCAACTACATTTCTCCTTTTATATCTATCTATATATCTCTACATATATGTATTTATTAATTTTAGACCACTGACTACAGTTAGTGTTGTACAAATATGCATGGGTATAAGATTATTTACTGAAGTATGAAGATCTATCAGGAGCAAGATTGATAAGGAAACGTGAATTTTCTTCCCCCAAACATATTATTAAACATTCTGTTATATTTCTTTATTTGGTGGTATTGGTAGTAGTGAGGGTGTGTAAATGTGGGTCCTTGCATATTTATCCAATGAGCCAACTAAATTGAAAAGTTTCAGGAAGATGAATGTCAGAGCTCAGTAAAGACTGTGATTTTAATAAAAGAAACCAATGATTTATTTGGGGTTGATGTTATGTAATCATGGTACATTTGTCAAAACATAAAAGTAACACTAATTCAAAACTATTAACTAAATTAAGAATTCAGCTCTGATCTCAGCAGATTTTGCACTCTTCCCTGTTCTCTAGGATTGTGAATGAGACTCCATCCAACAATCACACAACAGACCTCCATGGTCTCACTGAAAATTGTGACCATTCTCACCAGATCTCATTTTTTATGATGTTGGCATATTTGAAGGCTGTTCTATAGTTCTGATGTGTGGATTGTCTGGTATGTTCGTTTTTATTAGAACAAGGTTGTAGACTGGGATACAGATGTCACAGTCATGCAGTACACTTCTGACATTGTATATGAATTACAGGATGTCAATGTGACTTTTCATGGTTATCACTGGCTGCATATGGTGTATTATTGTTGTACTTCTCTCAAACTTAACTATTCTCTCCTTTTCATGCTTTGAAATAAATCACCATGAAACTGAATGATGTGGAACTAAGGATAAGTTTCCACATCAATGAGTGAGCATTCAATCTGTCTCTATGTCTCTATGTATCTATGTATCTATGCATCTATCATCTATCTATCCTATCTTCTATCTTCTATCAATATATGAATATATGTATCATATATATATCCCCATATATATGTATATATACATATGTATACATATATATATATATATATATATATCCCATCTACCCATATATATATATATGTATATCTACAAACCTATGGTTTATTCATCTATGAAAATAATCACTTGACATTTCAAATTATTGTATTAAACATGTATACATCCTCTATCACTTCTATTATTCTCCAATTCAGCTTCATATTCTTTTTTGCTTTATCTTGCTAAATATCCAGAAAGTCCATTTAGTCCTGCCATTAAGTGCATGATTATAAGATTTCTACCAGAACAGGAGTGCCCTCTTTGGGCCCACATTCCTGAGGAAATGACATATTCCCTCTCCCTGCAATCACTAATTTCCAGTAAATCTTCAGGTAAGGGAGGGATTCTGTGATCATCTCTCTTGTTCATGCTGGGAATTTTGACTGGCTTGATCTTGTACAATTTTTGTGCATGTGTTTTTTGTTTGGGGGGTTATTTTCCTAAAGGAGAGCTGGGATGTCTCCCATTTATTTATTTATATATTGGTATTGTAAATTCATTCACATCTATGTCATTCTTTGTATTATAGTTTATTACTCAGTTTTATTCTTCTAGCAATATTGCAAAGTAGAAAGGACACTTTGTCAACATTACACAGATAAATATGATTATATGCTAATAGTACTTTATAGTTCACAAAAAATTCAAGAGAAGATTAAATCAGTGTACTGATTAATTAATAGCAGGACTATTATAAACCTCATGGAGAGTGTATCTTACTTGTTTTGTTTTGCTCTGAGGAGACACCATGACCAAGGCAACTTATAGAAGAAAGAGTTTATTGTGGTTTACAGATTCAGATGTTGAGTGCATGATCATTATGGTAAAAAACATAGCGACAGGAAGGTCTCATCGAAGAGGAAATCGAGCTGAAAGCATACATCTGCATCAATAAGCACAAGGCAGAAAGCAAGCTACCTTGGAATGGTGAAAACATTTTAAGCCTTAAAGCACATACCAGTGATACATCTCCTTCAACAAGGCCACACCTCCTAATCACTCCCAAACAGTTCCACCAATTGCAAATGAAGCATTTAAATATGTGAGCTTATGAGTGCTCTTCTCATTAAAACCACAATAGGGAGTCAGATAAAGCAGCGCTTAAGCAACATAAGCAGAAAACAAATTCAGTGAAATAATATTTAAGATAGGATTTCTGCAGAATTCAAACCAATAATAGTAGAAAACAGATATAAATATCAAGTTTTATTAATGAACACATGAATATGTAGATGGATATACTGTAAATAAAGCAACACCATTTTCTTCTTAATCATACATAAAAATTTTGTTATCAGTATCCCTTCAAAACTATGTTCAAAATATAGGCACAATGAAGGACTTTGTGAAATATTAAAAGTTACAACACAAACAGAGATATGAGATCAACATCTGAGTCTTTGAAAAAATAAAAGTCAGATTCCAGAGTCAAAGTGAAAAAGAAAAGATAGGATGTAAATCACTTTCAAATTTGCAAAAGGGGATATTAAGGATCTTATAGACAGTAAAGGGTTACAGGAAGACTAAGAATAATTCTTAGTCAAGTGAGTTAAAGTGGAACAACTGTCTCAAAGACTTACATTACCAAATTTACATAGAAACTATACATATATATATGTGTGTGTAAATATATATATATATACACATAAACAATCTTCCAAAATAGAAAACATATGATCCAGATTTGTTCAGTAGTAAATTTAAATAAACATTTAAAGAAAGATATTATTCTAATTTTTATTTCTTTAAAGAAAATGAAAACAAACTATGTACTACTTTCCTTCTAAAAATCCAAGCACTATTCCAATACCAAAATCATACAATTAATTTGCAAGAAAGAAAAACTGAATGCTAATAACTCTATTGTATAAAAATGACATAAGAATTCAGAAAGACTGTGGCAGCAGTGGTCCAGTGCTAAGAGGAAGAGAAGATACAAGACCTCATCTGTAACTGAGAATTCACATCTACATACAATTGATTACCACTTACAAATGAAAAATGAGTTTTTTCCAATAGAGTCTCACTGGGGATACAAACCACTCTTACGGGTTGCCTCATGCCCAGGAGGAACTACACATTATAAAACACATGCAATGATATTTTTGGAGGTCCTTTGTCTCGTAAGGTTTTGACAGGGCTGTGGTTTTACTGTTGTTACTGTTGTTTTTATTTCACGGGTCCTCTATGTATACATTATGACTTCCAGCTTTATGTTTTAAGATTCCTTTCCTAGGTACATGTGCGTCTCCTCACCTACATATAATTTTCATGCTTTTTCATTATCTCTTTTTCCTATATTTATTTTGTCCTATTCTACTTATTTTATTTTATTTTACAATCATTGTTTAGATGTCTGCTCATTTTCTAAGAAGAAATAGAAAGAGAATTATTCCACATGGGAGGCAAGGTGGAGAGGATCTCAGAGGCGCTGGAAAAGGGGGAGCCATGATTGGAATAAATTATATCAAAAACATCTATTTTCTATTTTAAAAAAAGAGAGAAAGCTAAAAACAATAAACAAAATAAAAAACAAAATAAAAATAACAAAACATTACAAAGTTGAAACAAATTAAAATAGTAATATACTATGTCTAAGAGAGATGAGATTTATCAGAAATAAAAATCTAATGCAGCATTCAAATACCCATGTTTAAAATCCATGATTTCAACAAGTTAGTATCAAAATTGCATAACTACATCAACAGTGATAGAATATTTGATGAAATTTAACATTCACTAATGCAATAAAATCCAGTAAATTAAGAATGGAGGCTAAATTTCTCAACAGGAATGATTAATTTACACAGACACACACACATACACACACACACAGAGGTATATACATACAAACAGACAGACAGACAGACACACAGATAGGCATGTATACAAAGAAAGAAAAAAAGAAAGAAAGAAAGAAAGAAAGGAAGGAAGGAAGGAAGGAAGAAAGAAAGAAAGAAAGAAGAAAGGAAGAAAAGAAGAGAAAAGAGAAAAGAAAAGAAAATTGAAAAAAAAAACAACCAACAAACAAAAGCTCCATTTAGTATCGTACCTGGTTGAGAGAAAATACAAAGCATTCCAATTTAGATCATGAACAAAATTAAAAATATCCCTCTAACTACATTTTATCAACACCATATAAAATAAAACAAGACACTAGAGGACTTTGAGAATATTATATATTTTATACAACATAAAATATTTCATGAAATACATTTGATAGATGTACTTAAATAAAATTGTAAAAAAATAATCTCTTTCTTGTTAAAGAAAATGTTGAGATAATGGGGAAATACACCACAGACTAGAAGAAAATATTTTCAAATTCTATATATATTTCAATTAAAAACTATTACATGTAGACAAATTCTTGTAACCCAACATGAAAATCACAAACACTATGATAAGACTTCATAGGTGTAGCTTCTCTGGCATTCCTAGGAGAAAAAATTTCATAGCAGTGTGTTAGTTCTACTGGCTCTTACAATCTTTCCATGTCCATTTCCACTCTGATCTCTGAATCTTAGTTGAATAGACTTGTGGTGTATTTCAGTACCTTGCTCAGCAGTTATCAGAGAAACTTCTTCCTGATACAAATGGGAAGAAATGCAAAGACCCACAGCAAGAAACTCAGAAGAGAGGTTCACAAAAGTCTAATTCCACTAATTCCACCCTCTGTGAACACATACACTCAAATACACATAATACATTTACACACACGCATTTTAAAGCAAATCTCTCCATATAATTATTTACCGAAATGTAAGAGCAAGCCAAATACCCTTCATTATTATGGACAAACTTTGTTAACCAATGCTAAGAAGAAATGAGCTAGCAAGTCAAACCAAGTTTAGTATATCATTTTACTATAATATTTTACACACATTACTAAGTGAAAAGAGCCAACTTACTATACAATTTCAAAATATGACTCTCCAAAGCAGAAAAAAATCATAGTGATTGTAATCGATATGTGATTTCTTGGGCTAAGCAAGGAAAGAACACAGAGTATAGTATCGGATGAAAATACTCTGTGTCTTTTTACTGATGGACACATATAACACTTTATCTTCTATTCAAACTCTATGATGGACCTTGAGAGAGAACTGCAGTATAAACTAACTTTGGAGTGACTATGGCAGATCAAATATAAGTTCATCAACCATAGTAAATGTGCCATTCTTCTGGGAACAATGATGTTATGCATTTGTGTGATTGGAGAATAAGAGAATGCTGTAATTTCCTTTACATTTTGTTATGTACCTAAAACTACTCTGAAAAATCAGTTTTTATTCAAAAATTGACCCTTCCTAAAAAAGAGTTAAAACTAAGTATTCAGATACTTAGAAAGACCTTTTCTCCAGAAATTCGAAATAAATGTTGCTGCTGAATGAGTTTTGGGAATCATAGCTATATGAAAATTTAAAACTGCACAATACAAATATATAATACTATTTCAGCAGACATCATACATATGCACACATATATTTGAAAAAATGAAAACTGCAAGTATATTATTTCAAAATAGATTTTAAAACAGTATTTCAGCAAGATACTATCTGTATAATAAYCTACAATAATGGTAACATATGTTGCTAAGAAACCCAGTGAGAAGAAGAAAAAGAGAGAGAAAAGATGTACCAGCCATGTAAAGATTCAATATATAACTCCAAGCAGAACAAATTCATTTTTTTCTTTTTGCTCTGACCTTTGCAAGACTTGCATTGTTCCGTAAAGCAACCTTAAATATGTAACTCAGAAAACCCTGTAGCTACAAATCAGGGATGGTTTGCTTTTCAAATGAGTATCTACACATGCTTGCAGAGAAGCTATTCAATCCCAAGCTGGTGAAATCTTTTGTTCATTTGTCATTTCTGATTCATCCACTTAAAATGCATATTAACACGAATCATTTGGCAAGAACTGTGGTATGTCACCAAGAGACAAATACTAAAGAAAGCATAGTCGCCTGTTGAGAAAATAATTTCTAGTGGGAGACACAAATATTTAGTCAACATTCACACAGAAAACATGGAAAATTAATTATTATAAGTTCTACAGGGGAGAAACGGAAGTTATTTTAATTTACTAATGGATTGGGATGATCTGATTAGAGGGATGAGGAAGAGCTCTCTTGAGAAAGACAGTTGCAGGGACCACAGTAGAGTGCAAATGCAAACCAGGTGGTCAAAGCTGCAAGAGGTTTTTAAGGAGAAGTCCTACTGCATAGGGTAGAAAACTTTAGGTTCACATGGGTAGAAAATGGTAGGGAATAGGATGAGTAAATGAAGGATCCATATAAATGAGATGGTTTTGCCTGCCTGCCAAGAGCTACTGGATGGCTCTAAAGTGTTGACAGCTGGGGGACAATGTGATTCCATCTGCATTTTAATTCTCACTTCTGAGCTGTGTAAAGAAGACTGGAGACAATGGGGGAAGAGAATGTAAGTTAATGTCTGAGAAAGGAAGGTGGCTGTGTACCTAGGATGAAAAGACATGTATTTGGGAAGCAAAATCAACAGGAAAAGTCAGGACTGAAGAAGCATAAGGAAATGGTCAGAGGTGATAACTGGGGATTTGATGGTCACTTGCCCAAACCTTAAAGTTCTTTGTTTTATGTGATTTATTTACCAAAGCATCAGGTAAATTACAGCCTTTTGGATAAAGGTCTCAGGCATAGAGGGGTAAGGTGTCATAAACAATATCATAGTTGTCATGGACTATATCAATGTCTTAGTCTATGCAGAAATGTGACTTTATCTAAAATAAAAAATAAAACACTGAAAGAGATCAGGGATCTATTCAACTGGTTAATAACCAAGTATATTTAGAGCAACTACATTAGGTAGGTAGTTAGATATCAGCAAGCTTGAATATCATTGTGTATAGGTCGCCACCCATTCATCCGCCTGCATAATCAGCTGCTTTAAAATCAAAACCTAAAAGTCATAATTTTGATTACTGGTCAATAAAATGGAATTTGAATCATAGCTTTGGCCCTGGGTAGAAACCAGACTTTGTAAACTTCCCAAAAGATCATAAGGTTACTAACTATATGGAGGGAGGCTTCCTGGAAAGGATCAAAGACATTCTCTTGTCCCTTCTCTTTGGTGGGGATTAGTTCTAATGCTTTGTGTTAATTCAGCTCCCAAAAACTGCTCTTCCAGATGCTAAGGGTCCCTGCTCCCCCAGCTGGCTTGGTAATAAAAAATAGCCATACAGCCTGTAAACCCATAGCTGGGCAGGGAAAGAGAGGCGGTACTTTTAGAGTGTGAGGCAAGGGGCTGAGGAAGAAGTACAGAGATTCAGTCATAAGAGGGGTATAGGACAGGGAAGCAGAGAGATCAGAATTAAGAGCTGCCAACATGTAAAAGTCAGGGAAGTGGCCCCAGGGGTCACTCTCCTGCTTGGGTCTGGGGCAGCAAAGATAAAAAATAGGTTTAGAAAATGTTAACTAAAGAATTCCAGAGAGGAGTGTGTGCTACCAGTAGGTTCAGGAAGTGCCCAGTTATCAACTAGTAAGGCATATTTAAAAAAAAAATCTGGCTTATATGTGTCTTTCATTCCTCTGTGACCTGCCAGAAGCTCAAAATGGAATCACAATTCACCAAACACTATAAAGGCAAGTTCTCAACCTGTGGGTCACAAACTTTCAGGGGTTGAATGACCCTTTCACATGATCTAAGATATTAGAAATCACAGACATTTACAGGACAATTCGTAACAGTAGCAAAATTACAGATATGCCACTCAGAAAGCTGTCTATTCCAGTGAATTTAAGAGTGTAAAATCTACTTTAGGGTACTATACCACTAGAACTGAGGATAGTTTTTGGTCAGACAGCAATATCCTAAGCAGAATAACAAAGTTTAGAGTCCTTGAAACTTCTATTAGAACCCTTCAATCAGCTAGATGATAGAAAACTCCATCTAGAGCTCCAGAAGAACTCTAGAAGTACAATTTGGGGAGCCATCTAGATAGTGGTGATAGCAAAACCTATAATGTGTGAAATAGAAAATACAGAAGTGGTAAAGATTTCATAGTGAACACCTCACCCATTCATTTTGCTATCAGTTAATTTTCTCACTGTTCTGTCAAAATACCTGCCAAAACTCAACTTCCTGAATGAGGAAGTTTTTGTTTTGTTTGTTTGTTTTGTTTGTTTTAAGATTTGATAATACAGCTCAAAGAGTCTAGGAAAGCATGATAGTAGAAACATAGAGCACCTTGTCACATACACAATACTGTATCTACTGAGTCATGAAGAGCAGAGAGATGAATTCTGGATCTTCCTTTCCCATATTTTCTTTTCAACGCAGATTCCAAGTTCTTGAAGTGATACTGTCCACATTAGTGTTTGCCTTCCAACGTCAGGTAAACCTCTCTGGAAAATTTCTCACAGATTTAACTAGAGATTTGTCTCAAGGTGATTCTAAATTCTATCTGGTTAAAAATCAAGATTAATCACCTCCAGACATGCAACATTGCTAAGGCAGCTGTAGCCAAACTTGGTAGTCCAAGTTCAATACTCAGAACCCACTTGTCAGAGAGGGAAAACTGACACTTGAAAGTTGTCCTACAAACTCCATCAATAAGCATGTCATGGTACATACACATCCACTCACAAAATTACTTACATAATTGTTATTAATTAATAACAATTATTACATCATTGTTATTAATTAAATAATTTGTTATTAATTAGTAACAAATTAAGTAGCATCTTTTAAACAATAGCAAACTAACTTACTATATTGCTAAGAAGCCACATCATACTCCTGGGGACAATTACATCATCCTGTTCCTTCTGACAGTATTAAGAACATGCTTTCATGACATTATCTTTCCTAGTAAGTTTCTAATCCTATATGTCACTACTGTCTTTCATTTTTTTGGTGTAGCTTTAGAAAAATATGCCTGAATGCAAATATATGTATGAAATTCTTCTGGTGTTGAATTAAAAGTACAAAAGAGCCAATGTTCATTTTTTTCACTTTCTCAATAAAAGGGAAGTGGGTTTCTCAATCAATAACAATAAAGCCTTAAGCCTGGCGGTGGTGCTGCACGCCTGTAATCCCAGCACTTGAGAGGCAAAGGCAGGGAGATTTCTGAGTTCGAGGCAAGCCTGGTCTACAGAGTGAGTTCCAGGACAGCCAGGGCTATACTGAGAAACCCTGTCTCGAAAAACACCAAAAAAAAAAAAAAMCACCCCCCCCCCCAACAAAAAAACAATAAAGCGTTAAATGGAGAGAATATAATTTGGCCTCTTTCAGTGTCATTGTGATGACAGGGATTAACTGTGAAAAAAATTGGAATAAAGAATAAAACATCAAGATAGCTGATTATGAAGAAGACAATAATTCTTAAAGGATTTGTCTGAGTTTTACAAGCACACATTTACTAAATACAGAGGGGACCTGGGTGGGTAAAATATATAGTAGAAAATAATTGCTGGGAGAACTGCTTGAAGTACTTCGTTTCCACAGCAGACTTCAGATGGCAGGTTTTTTTCTTTCTTTCTTTTTTTTCCAAAACAAAGGACATTTTGTTTCCCATGTTCCCATCCTGAGTGTAACTATTTTCAGGATTCTGACTCTTTGAACTTCAAAAGCAGAGAAAACAGGATATTTATTGGGCCATTAGTTACATTCCTATTAGATTCCACTTAGCCTTACAGGTGCAGGAGAAATCTCCCAATGGATACTCATGAGAGCAGGGGTCAGGGCTGGGGTTTACCCAAACTGTAGGTAGGATTTTCTTCCAAAAATATCAAAGCAGCCGAGGGAACTGATTGGTTGTCCAATGCCAAACAGTATCAGCCCTCAGAACATAGATACTAGTAACATTATATGTACTCAACAGGTTACTTTTGAAGATACATATGTAAATACAAATACATGCAATAACAACTAACAACTGATGTACAAATGAAGATTTGGATTGAGCAGGAAGACATATTTGGGGAGGTTTTGAAGGAGGATAAAAAGGGGAGAAATGTCAAATTAAAATACAACTTCAAAAATAAACAAAAATAAAATAAAAATAAAAACAAAGTAAGGGATAAACAACTATATTCAAGTTTTCTTAAATTACTTGTCTTGTATTTTTTAAGAGCCCTACAGCCGTAGACAGAAGATGAAAGGAAGCTCTTGGCACCATAATCTGGGGAGGTCAAGTCTCCTCAGATATAGTCTGGTTTAGAAATAGTTGCTTACAAATCCTCATTTCAGATCCATGAATCTCACCAAATAGCATCTTCCATAAAACTCAAATCTAAAGTGTAAGCTGAGATGTAGTGTACTCTGCATTTGTTTGCCAATTAGGTGACATCTAACACATCTCCTTCTGTTCAACACATGGACCTGTGGTGGCTGAAGTATACCAGAGAAGAATGAGTTTCCTGACTCTTAAGCTAACAGACAATTCCTGATGTGTGGAAGAAAACCTAGTGTGCTGAACTTAACATCCTCCCTCATCAATTGCAAACATTGTGGTTTAAAAACAAACAAAACCAGAACCTCAACAAAAATGGATATCAGTCCTTAGATGAAACCCAAATCCACCTTGAACTTTTTTAAAAGATGTGCATCATTTGCGTGATTCCTTCCTCACACGACAATTATTTAATTTAATTTCAGTTACCTTCTCCTTGACATTCTAGCATTTGAGTGGGAAGTTGTGCTCACCACATTGTCTATCATTCTATCATTTCTTCTCTCCTTTCCTCCTCTTGCTTCCCTCTCTACTTCCTCCCTTCTTCCCTTCCCTTCTCTTCTCTCTCTCTCTCTCTCTCTCTCTCTCTC
>BDUI01000056.1:406301-418652 GCA_002335545.1 Apodemus speciosus | reverse complement strand
CACCTACCAAATGCTGTCTGACAAGATGGAAAGAGTGGACCCAGGTTCTGGAAAGGCCCAATGCAGCAGTGTAGGGGAATACCAGAACAGGGAAGTGGGACGGGGTGAATAGGGGAACAGGGGGAGGGAAAAAGACATATGGGACATGGGAGGGGCGGGGAAACCAGGAAAAGGGAAATGAAATGTAAATAAATAATATATCCAATAAAAAAAGGTAAAAAAAAAAAAGAAAAACAATTTAATATAACAATTTACACTAAAGAAAATTCAAGGCACAAAAATCAGAGCTTGGTAGCCTAAATTTAAAAAAAAAAAAAAAAAAGTTAAATGGAAAGCATCAATGGTGTTGTTTGAAGTGATTATATCTTGACAGCATACATAAGTCAAGTACTACCTTGTCCTCTGGTGCCTCTCCTAGTCAGTCATTTTCTGTTCAGTATATTTTGTAAAATGTGTTGAAAACGCTCTGGTTTTGTGCATATGTATGCAATTATTTTCATTAATGTTAACCTTCTGTAAGTACTTTTTAAATCAGAGGAGGACAGGGCTAGTGAGATGGCTCAGCAGGATTTCTCCATAAGCCTGACAACCTGAGTTCTATCCCAAGACTCCACCCAAAGAAGAAAGGAAATAATTGACTAGACACACACACACTGAAAAGCTTGTGTAAGTTCACTGCATTTGTACACACACACACACACACACACACACACACACACACACACACACTAATAATAATAATAAATATTTAAAGGAGAAATTGTGAGAACTTTAATGTAAGCACTTAGTCCACCAGGAAACCAATTTACTCTGACAGTTTCCAATTCAATTTTTTCATATAGTGTTCATACATTTTTTGAAAAATAATATCATGAATTAACTTTCTGTAACAAAAGAAAGCATATAGCCCACCTGGTGTCTATTTTTCTACTGTCATTTTATTACTTAACAGATCTGGATGCAATTATTTTTATCTAAAACCATTTCAAGGGAGAATATTAGTATAAATTCTTTTAAAGTAGTTCCAACTTTATAGTACTTAAAACTGTAACTTATTAAAGAAAAGCCCATTATTATAATGACACTTTATAGGATTTTTTGCAAATTGTTCAAAGAATAAAAATCACAAAAGTCTACAATTCAGTGAGGTTTGTAGCTTTAAATAGAGATCACATATTAATCGTGTCTACAGTCCAACTTCAGTGCTATAAATAGGACACATGACCAGCTAATGTAGAGTGTAAGGAGTGGCCCTCTGCCTGTCTGTCTCTCTACTAGAGGCAACCTACCCCACTCCATTATCTTTTAACTATGGGGCAAGATGCTCCATAGACGACTGCAGGAAAATACTTTTCCATTTATTTATTTATCTATTTATCTATTTATTTTAATAGTTTTGGAATATTTGTATACAATTTCATAATAAAAGAAATGAATAATAAGAGAAATGGAGCTAGTGCACAGCTAGCTAGCTTTCTCCTTTCTATGAGGTTTATAGAACCTCATCCCACAGAAAGATGACAAGAATTAACCTATAATTGTGTTCAATTCAGTTTTGGTGCTGTACATTTGGTTTATTTTTCTTCTCGTTTTAGTTATCACATTAAAGTGTTTATATAGAGGTAGAGATAGGAATCTTCTTTGATTTTTCTATATGTAGATATCTTGTTTTTCCAGTATCATTTCTCTGCATAATGATTTCTTACAATATAAAACATTCCATTTTGGAGGGACTATCATTAACACTCAGAATGTTCTAAAAGGAGGTGATGAATTCCACCTTTCAAGCAATCCAACGAATGCTCAGGAACTTCTAAATGGAAGATTCTTAAGACTCAGAAAATAAACAACTCAAAATTTTCCAGAAGTTCCTGAAAATGACCAGATGCACTAGGTTCCTCTTTTTCAAACTTCAAACTTAATATAAGCAATAAGGACTGGTGAGAGGTACTACCAGAAATGGTAGCTCCTATAAGAGGCTCAGATCAACTAAGCTGCCCTAATAAAGACCCACTTGAAACTGTCAAACTTCCTGAAAACTGTGTAGAGCTCTCCAAGTTCTGAGCTTGTGTGAGCTGTAATCAATGATAGGACAGGCTTTTGGTGAGGAAGCTGTCTTTGAGTCCTTCTGCTCCTGTAAGTACCCTCACCCATATTCTAGTAACTAACCTAAATGAAACACATTAACTTGACAAATTGTTCTTTAATAGTGTCCTTACTTTAGTACTAAAGTCAACATGCCCAACCTGAAATGAGTAGATGTTTGTTCCCATCTCTCCAGAATACTGTCATAACACGTTTGTTCAGGGGCCAATCTTTGCTCTAATGCACGTTTTTGGCCCTTTTGTTTAAAAGTAGGTGGCTATTCCTCCACAGATTTACTTTTGGGACTTCCATTCCATAATATTGAGCTATACTCTGACTCGCTGCCTATAGTCTGTGTTTTTTTAGTATGGTTCTGAAGCACACTTTGTAATTAGGACTGTGATCCCCGAACAGGGAGGGCTCTTTAAGCTAGGGATCACTGGATCTATCCTGGATTGCCTAGTGTATGCTTCTGTATGAAATTTCAGATTACCTTTTTTTTCTATTTATATATGAACAATATCATTGAAATTTAATTGGAATTACATCAAATCCATAGAGGTGAAAGGTAGTAATGTTGGTTGCTAATGGTGTGCGTAGATGGGAGAATGAGACTTGATAAATATAAGATTTCTATTTGGCTGAAAAGATTTTGTGATGGTTGAACAACAGTGTTAGGTTAGTAGTGTACTTGCCACTACTAAACAGTGGACTTAAAAAGAGTTAAAATAGTAAATCCCATTGTGTATATTTAAAAATAATTTTAAAGAAATAATGAATCATTATCCTATTAGAGTAAAATTTAAATGACATTTGAGGGATGCTGCAACTATTTTTAGTTTTTCAAATTCCTTTTTAACACTCTAGAGGCAAGAAACTTATCTTTTTCCCTACAGTCTTAGCCCTACATTTGGAAATGGTGCTGACCAAGTAGCCTTGCTGGGACATTTTTCAGCAACATTTGCATACAGGCCAAAGAATACTGCATAATGGAATCACTCCACTATCTCCTGGCCTCTCAGTGGATGCTAAATGTACCCCTAAAGTACTAAAAGCAGTCATGTAATTTTAAATGCAGAAATTAATGTAATTCAAAATAGTATCTGTTGGCAAACCACAAGAGTTCTTAATCATGTTTAATCTACGTCTTCCAGAAATGTGCCTTGACTGATTTGAACTACCCACATTAATGATACTTATCCCTTCTCCAAATGAGATGGGCAACTGTTTGAAAAAAACACACAATCCCCAATACTGCCTAAGGGATTTTATCATTGTTTTCAGAGCACAGGAGCTTTTTAAACACACAGCTAAGGTCTTACTGGATGGCAAATGAGCTCAGCTCTGCTGTAGCTAATTCCTGCAGCTAAGTCAGCTTCATTGACACTTGGGGAAAAGCGCATCTCTGTCAGAAAGGATACAGTCAGGCTATAGCTTTAGGAAGAGCCTCTGTTTCAGTTGTTAGAGGGTTAGCATGAATATTGAGCTGCTTGTCTGCTACATTTGTGTCACGGGCCTCATACCAGTCTCTCTCTCTCTCTCTCTCTCTCTCTCTCTCTCTCTCTCTCTCTCTCTCTCTCTCTCTCTCTGTGTGTGTGTGTGTGTGTGTGTGTATGTGTGTGTGTGTGTTCTTTTGTTGGTGGTTCAGTCTCTGAGAGCTACCAGAGGTCCAGGTTAGTTGACTCTGTTGGTCTTCCTGTGGGACCCCATCCCTTTCAGATACTTCAATCCTTTCCCCCCAACTCATCCATAAGTGTCCAAAATTGCTTTAGCTTCAACAGAGCTCTCTGAGCTTTGAGTCCAAAGCTTCTCACATCTTTCACAGTGATAGTCACTTGTGTGCTATACCCTTCTGATTAATCCATTCTCCTACTCTTACCTACATTGTTTATAGACTCTCTGCTCCAGTTTCCAGATATGGCATATACATTTTCTCTTTAACAATTATTCCTTCATTCCAAATTTTATGACAGGTACTTTTGAAAATGTTCTCCTCAAAGACTGTTCTTATCTCCCATTAGTGCAATCAGAACTAAGTCAGAAATGTTAAGTTTGACCTCCACAAAAATTCTGTAGTTCCCTGAATTCCATCACCATTAAGACTACTGTTATTCATTTTTATTTGATATTTTCTTTATTTACATTTCCAATGTTATCCCCTTTCCCTATCCCCCACCCTGATATGCCATATCCCATCCCTCCTCCTCTGCATCTATGACAATGCTCCCCCACCCACACATCCATCCCGATTCAATGCCCTCAAATTCCTCTACACTGGGGCATCAAGTCTTTATAGGACCAAGGGCCTCTTCTCCCATTGATGCCCATCAATGCCATCCTTAGCAACATATGCAGCTGGAGCCATGGGTCCCACCATGTGTACTCCTTGGTTGGTGGTTTAGTCCCTGAGAGTTCTGGGGGGTCTGGTTTGTTGATATTATTGTTCTTCCTATGGGATTGCAAACCACTTCAGCTCCTTCAGTCCTTTCTCCAACTCTTCCATTAGGGGACCCATTGGGGACTTGATACTCAGTCAAATTATTGGCTGTGAGCATCTGCTTCTGTATTTGTCAGGCCCTGGCAGAGCCTCTCAGGAGAGAGTTATATCAGGCTCCTGTCAGCATGTATTTCTTGGCATCCACAATAGTGTCTGGGTTTGGTGAATGTATATGGGAAGGATCCCCAGGTGGGGCAGTCTTTGGATGGCCTTTTCTTCAGTCTCTGCTCCATATTTTCTTTGTTCTTGCTCTGGTAAGTGTTTTGTTCCTCTTTCTAAGAAGGACCTAAGCACCCACGGTTTTGCATTGCTTCTTCTTCTTGAGCTTCATGTTGTCAATGATTTGTATCACATATTAGTGGGTACATACCATATGTGTTCTTTTGTGATTGGCCTACCTCAGTCAGGATGATATTTTCTACTTCTATCCATTTGCCTAAGAATTTCTGAGTTCACTTTTTTCCAATAGCTTAGTAGTACTCCACTGAGTAAAAGTACCACATTTTCTGTATCCATTCCTCTGTTGAAGGACATCTGGGTTCTTTCCAGCTGGTAGCTATTATATATAAAGCTACTATGAACATGTGTCCTTGCTATATTTTGGAGAATATTTTGGGTATATGCCCAAGTGTGGTATAGCTGGATCCTCAGGTAAAACTATGTCCAATTTTCTGATGAACCACCAGACTAATTTCCAGAGTGGTTGTACCAGCTTGCAATCCAACTAACAATGGTCACCTGAGTTTTTGACCTTAGCCATTATGACTGGTATGAGAAGGAATCTCAAAGTTGTTTTGATTTGCATTTCCCTAATGACTAAGGATGTTGAACATTTCTTTAGGGGCTTCTAGGCCATTGGGTAATCCTCAGTTGAGAATTTTTGTTTAGCTCTGTACCCAGTTTTTAATGGGGTTATTTGATTCTCTGGAGTCTAACTTCTTAAGTTCTTTGTATATATTGTATATTAACTCTCTTTCAGATGACAGACAAACAGACTGGATACATAAACAGGACCCTGAATTTTGCAACATACAGGAAATATACTTCAGCGACAAAGACAGACACTACCTCAGAGCAAAAGGCTGGAAAAAATTTCCAAGCAAATTGTCCCAAGAAACAAGCTTGGGTAGCCATTCTAATAACAAATAATTGACTTTCAACAAAAAATTATCAAAAAGATAAGGAAGAACACTTGTCAAAGTAAAAACCTACAAAGATGATCTCTCAATTCTGAACATCTATGCTCCAAATGCAAGGCACCCATATTCATAAAAGAAACTTTACTAAAGTTCAAAGACACATTGCACCACACAATAATACTGGGAGACTTCAACGGCCTACCCTCAGCATTGGACAGATCATGGAAACAGAAACAAAAAAGAGACACAGTGAAACTAACAAAAGTTATAAACCAAATGGATTTACATTTCATCCTAAACAAAAGATTAGACCTTCATCTCAGAACCTCATGGTACCTTCTCTAAAGGTACTGACCATATAATCAGTCACCAAACAGGTCTCAACTGATACAAGAAGATTAAAAAAATCCCATGCATGCTATCAGGTCACCACAGACTAAGGCTGGTCTTCAATAACAATAGCAGTGATAAGAGGAAAACTGATAGCTCTAAGTGCCTCCAAAAAGAAACTGGAGAGAGTATATACTAGCATCTTGATAGCAAACCTGAAAGTTCTACAACAAAAAGGAGCAAATACACCAAAGAGGAGTAGACAGCAGGAAATAATCAAACTCAGGGCTGAAATCAACCAAGTAGAAACAAAAAGAACTATACAAAGAATCAACAAAACCAAGAAATGGTTCTGTGAGAAAATCAACAAAATCATGAGCTGTTTTTTTGAGAAAATAAACAAGATAGATAAACCCTTAGCCAGATTAACCAGGGGGCAAAGAGAGAGAGTATCCAAATTAACAAAATCAGAAATGAAAAGGGAGGCAAGACATATGGGACATTGTGGGGGCAGGGAAACCAGGGAAAAGGGAAATGAAATGTAAATAAAGAATATATCCAATAAAAAAGAAAAGAAAAGGGAGGCAAAACAAGAGAAACTAAGGAAATTCAAAAAAAATCATCAGATCCTACTACAAAAGCCTATACTCAACAAAGCTGGAAGATCTGGATGATATGAACAATTTTATTGACAGCTGCCAAATACAAAAGCTAAATCAGGATCAGATAAACAATCTAAACAGTCCCATAACCCCTAAAGAAATAGAATTTCTTTTTCAGTCATTAAAATCTCCCAACAAAACAGAGTCCAGGACCAAATGGGTTTAGTGCAGGAATAGAAGGAACACTACCCAATTCATTCTATGAAGCCACAATTACACTTATACCTAAACCACACAAAGACCCAACAAAGAAAGAGAACTTCAGAGAAATTTCCTTTATGAACATCAATGCAAAAATGCTCAATAAAATTCTTGCCAGCCGAATCCAAGAACATATCAAAACGATCATTCATGAAAATCAAGTAGGCTTCACAGGGATGCAGAGATGGTTCAATATAGGGAAATTCATCAAAGTAATCCACTACATAAACAAACTCAAAGAAAACAACTACATGTTCATTTCATTAGTTGCTGAAAAAGTAATGGACAAAATTCAACATCCCTTCATGTTAATAGTTTTGGAGAGATCAGGAATTCAAGGCCCATACCTAAACATAGTAAAAGCAATATACAACAAACCAGTAGCCAACATCAAAATAAACTGAGAGAAACTTGAAGCAATCTCATTAAAATCAGGGGCTAGACAAGGCTACCCACTCTTTCCCTATCTATTAAATATAGTACTTGAAGTTCTAGCCAGAGCAATTAGACAACAAATGAAGGTCAAAGGGATACAAATTGGAAAGGAAGAAGTCAAAATATAACTACTTGCAGATGATATGATAGTATACTTAACTGACTCCAAAAACTCCACCAGATAATGGCTAAACCAGATAAACAACTTCGGCAAAGTGGCCAGATATAAAATTAACTCAAATCAGTAACCTTCCTCTACTCAAAGGATAATCAGGCTGAGAAAGAAATTAGAGAAACAACTCCCTTCACAATAGTCACAAGCAATATAAAATACCTTGGTGTGACTCTAACCAAGCAAGTGAAAGATCTGTATGACAAGAACTTCAAGTCTCTGAAGAAAGAAATCGAAGAAGATCTCAGAAGATGGAAAGATCTCCCATGCTCATGTATTGGCAGGATTAATATAGTAAAAATGGTCATCTTGGCAAAAGCAATCTACAGATTCAATAAAATCCCCATCAAAATTCTAACTCAATTCTTCAGGGAGTTAGAAAATATAATTCATTTGGAATAACAAAAAATCCAGGATAGCAAAAAATATTCTCAACAATAAAATAACTTCTAGATTCTCATCTCAGGCTGTACTACAAAGCAATAGTGATAAAAAAAACTGCATGGTATTTGTACAGTGACAGGCAGGTAGATCAATGGAATAGAATTGAAGACCCAGAAATGAGCCCACACACCTATGGTCACTTGATATTTTAAAAAGGAGCTAAAACCATCCAGTGGATAAAAGGCAGCCTTTTTAAAAAAAAAATGGTGCTGGTTCAACTGGTCAGTATGTAAAAGACTGCAAATTGATCCATTCTTATCTCCTTGCACAAAGCTCAAGTCCAAGTGGATCGAGGACTTCCACATAAAACCAGATACACTGAAACTAACAGAGGAGAAAATGTGGAAGAGCCTCCAACACTTGTGCACAGGGGAAAACTTCCTGAACAGAACACTAATGGCTTAAGCTCTGAGATCAAGAATCAACAAATGGGTCTTCATAAAACTGCCAAGTTTCTAACTAGTTGATCTCTACCTACTTGGAAGCATGCAACAATGATGTCAGTTTTCCTTCTTTCTTGTTGACCCGGGGTCTGCCACCCTCCCCTCTTTTGTATCAAACTGTCCCACTGTCATCATGTGTCAGCAAGTATTCTTCTTCCTGCACCCTTAGAACTGATGGAAACCAAGACCAAGTGATCCCTTTCCTCACTCTTGAGTTGGGGTATAAAACGAGACACATTGTGTCTGTGTTAACTGTGATTTGTAAAGACAGTTCTAAAAGTACAGGCTTCACTATGACCACTTGGTTTGAATAATGATATGATGACCTTAGTAGTTATTAAAAAGCTTCAGGCATTGTAGTTGGGAAGATTCTGAGCTATTCTAACCCAACAATTCATCCCTGGCTTACCCCCAGGACATATGGCCTGTTACCTGTCATTTAAGTCTCTCCAGGCACCTCCTTCTTTCTTTGTGTCCTGATGCCAACTTCCCAGGTCCCCTTTGAGACCCTCTCCCTCTCTTTGGGCTCAGAAGTTGTGCCCTTTCCTCTCCTGCCCAGCTACAGGCAGTTTGTCCCTGTAAGTTAGCCATTTAGAGATGATGAAATACCGTGTTTTATAAAATACCATCAGGAGATGCTTCATACTGATGACAATACCAATATCCGCACTGCAGCCAGATCTTTGGGTAGAGAAACAGATACTTTCCCAATAGAAATTATTGTTTTCTTTTATTAATCAACATTTTATAACTATTAGGCTGGGTTCTCATTAACATGGTACTTTATATGATAGCTTACTGGCTGACCACCTTGACTTTAGTTCCCTACATTTGAATTATTCTTATGTTTTACAAATGCTTGTCAGTATAGAATAAAGAAATTATCCTAATTATATGTCACTTATTATAAAATTTTGAAATGCTTTTCAGATTTCAAAACTCCTCACAAGGTAAAATTAGCAATTTTGATGCCTCTAACAGCTCTAACAGGTTTTAAGAAAAGTATTATCAACCTAGTTTAAACCAGCAACTTGAACTATGTGACATACAGTGTTAAACCAGGACTGGAAAATGTGACTCCAGTTGTTGTGGAGTAGCCCCGGGCTTGTATTTTGATGCTAATTCCACTCCCTCTGAGGGGCTGCAGATGAGGAGTTGCCTTGTGAACCTTTTCCCCCCATCTTAACTTTTCAAATAAAGTCCTGGGGCAATGATTGGGCAGGAGGAAGAGGTGGGGAAGCTGAGAGTTTGGGGGAGGAGAAAAGAATAGAGGGGAGGAAGGGGAGGAGCTACAGGGGATTTTAGAGGGAGAGACAGCAGAGAGAAGCTTGAGGCTTGGAGAAACTGCAAGTTATATGGGATAATATAGATGGGAAAAGAGTAGTGTAGTGGGAGATCTGCCCAATCTAGGCTTATAGCTTGTATTGTTACTGCTTGATTTGAGATTTCTTTTACCGGGTAATTGGGTTGGAAACAAAGTAGCAACGCCAGTCAGAAAACTTTTAAAAACAGCATCCAGAAATCCTAAAATCCCTAATTTTACATATGTCTTACTATCTGTTCATAATCCCCACTACTCTTTACAGATACTTCCATCCAAACACATACAACATAAATTAAATTAAAAGAGTCTTTTTAATATCCATATGCAAGGAGACCTTAAAAAGAAACAGTGTTTCTGATAGCTCACTCAATCTTCCTAAAGCCTGACCCTTTGTTCCATCTGTCTACCCTATCTGTCATGCACACACACCCACAGCAGATACAAAAGATAGAGCACTCTTACAGTGCAAGGAAAAATAACTACCTTCTGTTACATAACAGAAGCTTCCATTCACAAAGACTGCTACTGGTGCTGGGTTGTTTTGGTAACATTCCAAGTCTGTCTACAGAGTCTGCTGTCTGCAGCTGCAGAGCTCCACAATTTCTACTTCTCTAAATGTGACAAAAAGTCAAGTCCCAGATAAAAAAAAAATAAATGAATTTTAGACCCAGCATGATCAAATTAGAGAATAATGATTCACTCTGCCTATCCATTTGAACAGCATCTTAAATGGACTGTAGTTCAGTCAACAAGTGGCCTTACATATCAGCTTTCATCCTACAAACTAAAATAAGATGTTTGACATAAAATAGTTAAGGCCAATATGATAGAATCATGATTCATCAAGGAGTTATTTCTCAATGATAAAAAGAAAATCAATGAAACACATGTAAATAGCCATAAGCTGTATAAACATTTCATGTGTGACATACTCTGTCAGGTAAACAGTCTTTATATTACTTTATATATTCCTCTATATTCTTTTCACTGTCATTTTTTTTCAATGACTTAAAAATATGTGGTTGACTGACATACAATATTATTCATTAAACACAATATCGATGCCACAAGTGAATCTTGAGCAGTGTAGCTGGGGCAAAATATCACCCACTTTGTTTTTAAATTCGAATCCTCAGGCAATATGCTGTTTTCTCTCCTATGGCTTCTGTTCTAGTCCTTCAAATGGATTTGGAAGTGAGGCTAAGTCTGCACTTTCTTTGTTTGTAAGTCTGGCTGTAGCACTTTTCTAGGCAGAATTGATTATAAAGATGCAAATGCCAACTGAAATCCAAGCTATATAGAACTTAAACATCACATTTTTTAAAAAATATTTGCTTATTATTATATGTAGGTACTCTGTAGCTGTGTTCAGACACACAAGAAGAGGGCATCAGATCTCATTACAGATGGTTGTGATACACCATGTGGTTGCTGGAATTTAAACTCAGAACCTTCGAAAGATCTGTCAGTGCTCTTAACCGCTAAGCCATCTCTCCAGCCCAAAAATCACATTTTAAACCCAGAACCTTACCTTGAGAAAGTTCTCAACATACTCTGCATTGCTTTTTCATAAAATATTTTCAAGTGCTGGGTACTCACTTAATACTCCTTAAATTAATCCTTCTCTAAGTACTGTTTGAGATGAAAACCAGGGAATGGCCTCTGAGGCAATGAATAAACTATGTACTTATGGTCCAGCACTCCTTTCCAGCCCAACAAATACAGTGGGAACCAGCACAGACTTCTACACATCAAAGCTAACTCACTGGTGTCTCCTCACTGGAAGTGCATCCTGAATAATTATGAAGCTGGTATGGGGTGACTCTGAAAGCATCTCTAGGACTTAGCTTTCCATTTGGTAGCTTTAATTGGGTGCTGTTTTTCCTTTTCTTCCACTTTCTTTAAATTACCAAGTAAGAATTGGAACCCTCCAGACTCTGTTTGGACTCTATTTTCTAATTAGACGATGGGAAAACTTTAATTAATAAGATGACCCCATCATAAAAATCGGGTCATATTGTTAAGCACTTGTAACTTATAAATTTTAGCAAGTACTGACTTCTGCAAGTCAGCCAACTTTGTTAGTTCTCAACAATTCTTTAATTAGGCTACTTAGAGAGGAGCATGCACTAATGGGAGTCCTGGCTACATTCCAACAGGGGATAATTGCAATCTGGCCTACCTAAACTTCCACTTGTTTCAAATAAATACATTAGGCTCTTCCATTCCTGGTCTCAATTTCACTCTGTACCTCCATTCTTAGGGAAGATAGCAGATGGAAAACTCATAGTTTTCCTCCTGAACCTTCCAGATTATTTGTTAACAAGTCCGCCTGAAAACCTACCACATTTAGAACAATGTACTAAGAAATGAAGAGAGTGTTGTAAGGAAAACCAGACCCTTCAATTCACATACATTCTTAATGTTTGACTAACTTGTCTCCCCTATAAAACATCATTGCTATTTTCTCTCTTCCTTTGTTTATATATTCCTATAGTTCCCCAACCCAAGTACATACATATAAACTCTCTCTCTCTCTCTCTCTCTCTCTCTCTCTCTCTCTCTCTCTCTCTCTCTCTCTCTCTATCCAAATGGTTGTATGATTTTCCCCTTGATTAT
>BDUI01000056.1:390628-401646 GCA_002335545.1 Apodemus speciosus | reverse complement strand
AAGGAGAAGCCTGCCTACTCCTTCTTCTCTCTGCAACATCTTCTTTTTTCCTCTCTCCCTCTGCCTCCTGCACATTGTTCTCTTAGTTATTTTATGTTACCTATAGTTTCTAAGTTATTCCACTCTGCATTCTCCTTCTAATCTTGTTCTCTTCTGACTAAAAACTTCTCAGTTCAGCTCTTCTCTCAGCTCTGTTCCTCTCCTCAATTCTTCTGGTCTCTCTTCTCTTTGTCCTCAGCCCTTAAACGTCTTTCAGAATACATGATCGCATGTTACAAAGTTCATCATAAGTTCACACAAAAATACCAAGTCATAAATTAAAATAGAAGCTTACAACAGAGAATGTTTACATGCATATCCATCAGGAGTAATTATCTAGCTATCATTTGTCTTCTCTACAGGTTCCTAGAAAGTCTAAAACCATAACTAAGTTAGAAGTGAAGTTTTGTATAGATAAACCCAGTCAATATTTTATCTTCTGTCCTAACACCTATAATAAATCCTAGTTCCCTTTTTATGGCCTTAGGTTAATTGTTTTACAACATCTTGGAATGTGCTCTGAGTAGGAGAAAGTCTGGTTGCCATCTAAGAGCAATTAACTTGTGACATTTGGGAGACTGTCAGAGTTCTCATTGCAGTTTGGCTATAGAAAGGATCTAGTAGCAGTCCCATTAAACAAGAGCATAGTAATCACAGATATAATTTTAGGAATTCTTATAGGATCATAATTAAAACTTAAGTCATCTATTTGTCTACATAGCATCACTATAAGACAGTACATCTTCGTGGATCTGTAAGAATCTGCTCCAAAGGAATGTGCTATTATTTATTGATTATTATAAACTTATAATAATAATAATAACAGGAAAAGCATATAAATAGCAGGAAATCTTTCCTAAAATTAGTCCCCCACAGCCTTGCTGAATGGGGACTCACCTGTCGCAGATTATATAATTATCCGAGGCAGGCATTTCAGGATGAACATCTGATAGTATATTAGCTTGTCCCATTATGGCTCCTGACAGCCTGCAAAAGTGAGATTTCTTCCAAAGAGGTTCAAGTCCCATCCATGAACAAGACTCATATCTTTCAACCCTCTGCTCCTCCTATTCCTCCTTGCATGCCATCAGCCAGGTTTATCTGCTGTCACTGTTTCGTTCTCAGCTGTATAATATTTTCATCCCCCTCACTTTGTTGGTTCTTGTTCTCCAACCTCACTACAGCAATCTGGTCTGCCATGTATCCAACCATCTTTTACATAATAGATGAAAATACTTATGATGCTGGAACTAATCTTCCCCAGAAATCTCTTTAGAATTGTACTCTTAGAGATGCAGTCTGCTCTATATTTCAGATATCTGCAAATATTGGATCTCTTTATTAGAAGTCTAATCTGTTTCTTTGTTAGAGGAGTTCCTTGCATAGTTTGCATTTACACACACACACACACACACACACACAGGCATGCACTACACATAATAGGTATACATATGCAGTTAAAATACACATCAATTATGTCTATAATTTAATTCAATTATAATTAAATTTTGTGATAGGCAGACTTTTCCTTAAAATAGAAAACCTCTAAAACTTACTTTATGAATTATGATTTTCCTTCACATTTGATGGATTTACAGATGTGGACCAGATGCTTGTGGAGCCCACAAATAATGTGAGTACTTTTCTGATTAAGAGTAAGTAGCTTTCACAGATTCACTGAGAAGACTATGATACACACTTAAAATTAGTCCTATAGAGACAAAACATGAGGACAGGATCTGCTTCATTTTCTCTCTCCTGATCTAATACAGCCTTTCAAATAATGATCTAATACAGCCATCTAAGTAGTGTCATATCCATTGAACTATATAAAACCATGTAATATGACACTGAACTACTATAAATTAACTACTTAAAGAATGACCATAAAACAAAAGATCAACACCATGGCTCCAGATCACCAACACTGATCATATTTAGAGTGACTTTAAATGTAACTTTATAGCATGGGATAAATAGAGGTCAGGAAACCTGTTTTAGCTTCTAGCATAGTAAGTGAGTAGGATGACTCTACAAATAAATAAGAGTGGATCAGCTTGCAATTTAAACTAATTTTCAGTTATTAAAATCATTAGCTATTAGATTTATGACAGAAATATGGCTCAGCATTGCTTTCAGGTAGCCCTCCCCTAGTTATCAAAAGGTAAGACACAGTTTATTCAGCAGATTTTCATTACACCATTCAGATACAGAGATTTCATGAATCCTACTTGATGGAAATGATCTAATAATGAATGGATTTCTTCTGATCATTCACTTTCAAACACATTAAACTGATCATCACCATAATACAGCAAACCCAAGGTGAAGAGTCATGACCAACTTGCCTCCAACTACTGTAGGTCTATAACTCAAGAGGTTCTCAGGGAAGACCTATGGAAGCCAAGAACACAGACAGCAGTACATCACTAGCAAACATTTTTTTTCTTCTTGTGCCACCCAGTGGAAATTCTTCCCACATTTGTTTCCCAGTGGTACCTAAAAATAATACTCTATGAGGTCAACCTTGCAAAGCTCTTTGCTGGAAAGCTCTGAGACTGGGATCATATAAAGTCCACACTATTGAACAAGTCAGAGTTAACATTAACCTCCTACATCATTTGACACACAGCTAGCTGTCAGCTAAAGGCTTCAACATACCTCTTTGTTCTATTGTGTAGGTAGCATAATACCAGATGTACACAAAGATTTCTGTGAACAGAAAAGGGGTAATGAATGGAAACTTGCACTCTAAACAAAGACTCATTTGTTCTCAGAGAATGAAGCACTGTCAGGGATGTTAAATGTGTTACTGTTTTGGCATGCAGGCATTGATTAGAAAACAAAGGTCAGCATGATGAATCTTCATCACCTGCCCTAAAAAGACAAACATGTAGGGACCAAGGCTTGAGGAGCTGCTCAAATGCAGACCAAGTATATAGATGCAGAACCTCATCTAACACTTTCAAAGAAAGTGCTTTTGCAGACAGCCTCTGCACTAAGTGTTAAACTCTAAAACATCCTTCTACTACTGTGGCCTGCCACACTTATTTGCAACATTTGCAACCAAACTTGACTAAGTTTCAAGATAAACTGCCAAATTAGTACTTGAAGCATAATTTTCAGAAAACCAAATAAACTTAACAGGCAATAGCCAAATATCTGAACAAAATAATGCTCTATTTCTTTAAGTATGCAATATCTAGTAATATGTGATCATAAGGTATTTATTTTTATGTATTATTATTATTTGTTAGAAATATGTACAATTGTTTCCATACTGAATTTTAACCTTTACACATTATTTAGATAATTAATTTAATATTAACTACCAGACACATCATTAGCCTAGAATAATATTTTGCTGAAAACTATTGCTGAGAGTACTATTTCCATAGAACATAAGTAGCAGCTATAACAAAATAAGTTTCTTACATCATTGCAAGCATTTTATGACTATCAATTGCACTAAGCAGAATTAAGAGGAGTTTGACTAAAGCAGGATTTATGGAACTCTTATTATGCTAATGTATACAATAATTCCTGGGAAGCAAGTTGGAAAAGCAAAAGAGCTTCACATCAGTAGAACACTTTTCAAGTGTCCATAACAGAGTTTTAGAAACACTGTTCTGAGATGTCAAGAACTCTGTGAAATTCACGTTTAATTCTTAATGCATATGTAAGACTATGCAGATCCATTAACCATTGATGACTTCTTGGGGATGAAGAGTCAGTTTTCTTTAAAGGCCTCTGGTAGGTTTTCACCTGACATAGTGAATGCTTCCACCCATAAGCATTTGGCAGCACAAATTGGTCTTGGTTATTAAAATAAAATGAGGGACACAAAGTCAGGGGTGGTGGGGAAGTGGGGTGGATTTGGAGGATTTATGAACAGCAGTAAAGGTGAATACAGTCAAGATACTATGTACAAAATTCTCAGACAATTGATAAAAATATATTGATTCGATATGTTTTATGTTTTTAATCTCTTTCAAACAACTAGCAGATGATGTTACAATTCTTCTTTATCTAACATCTCAAATTTATGAGTGGATGAATTAAAAGCACATTTAAAACAAGACTAGTGTTTGCTCCCAAGGACTTATTTAATGAAAAGTGCCATGGCATAACTACTTATCACTACTTTTAACTACTCCTAGGACTCCAGAATGAGCAGTTGTGAAGGATTAAACCAATAGTAATTGCAATGATGTTTTAAGTATATTTCTTCCCTTGGATTTTCCTAAGCATCCTTCAAGATATATGGGTCAGGAATTAGTTGCCCCATTTTTTTTAAACGAGGAAACAGAAACAAAACTATAAATGGCAAGAATGGTACAGAAGCACCAGACTGGACAGAGAACAATCTGACTTCTAACTTAATCATGTGCTTTTTCAGCACATTTCCTCCTTCTCTTTCAAGGCTGTGCTGAGCACAAGGACTTGTTTGGACAGGGAGCTTTGCCAGTAAATAATCCAATTCCATTCCAGCATTGCCAAGCAGAGAGCTGCTTTCAGATTCCTCTGAGTCCCTATTGATTGCAACGACATGGAAACCATGAAAAGACCGTCGATGTCTCTTATTTAAACCTCTGAATAGAACTGGGCTCTAAGTGAGAAGCAGGCAGAGGCAATCCAAAAGAAAAGCTTTCTTTCACATCAGTAACAAGGCAAGGGAAGAAATGACCTCACTCTCTACTTGGGTTGGAAATTTCGAAGAACATATGTATGTACTCAAGAATACCACTAAGTGGCCAGCAGTGCTTAAGGGCATAGATATGAACACATGAGAATTCCTTAGAAATTTACTTTATTTGGCTTCTTCCCAAACCTAAGAAGTCAGTAAAAGCTGAGATCAGGAGTCCCATGTTACAAGGCCCTAAAGAAATGGAAATGAAAGTCTACGTTCAAGAAGTGTTCCCTACCACACTAATACACATTAAAAGTAACCTATTTACTTTGATCTTTCCACAAACAGCAGCTACTGATGATTCCCATTCAGTGGTCTTCGGTGTGAATTTAATATCTGTAGATTACTACCCAAAACCAATTAACATATTGTCCTGCATTGCTTCTCTGTCAAAAATTTATTTTAAAAAGAACAAATAAACAAACAAATTTAAAAACAAATTAGTATATTTCTTATTCCCATGGAATCAGTTGTGAGCATGCAAGTGGCCATCTGTCAAAAGTTAGTTAGAAATGACAGCAACTATTCTTTGTCAATGGAAACGATCACAGAAACAGAGGCAGGAATTATTTCACCGGGATACCACAAGTATGCTTTGTGGAATTTGGGTGAGCTTGGCCTTCACATAGAATAGCATAGGATACTTAACACTGGTAGGATTTTGTTGAACTTATTCTGTGGTGTACACATCAACAGCTAATACTTGTCAAACTTTCAAAGTCCTCAGTTAGACAGGTAGGGACAGGGGTCTGAAATCAATGTTACTTTCTAAGCCAAAGCAGTACTGTATGGAATATTGTGGCAGAAAGGATGTAGTTGGTGGAAACTGTTGATACTGTTTTTTTGCAAGGAAGAAAGACAGTGAGGAAAAGAAGCATGCATTTAAAACTGTTCAGGGTTTGAATCAAAGATCTTCTGCCACACTAACTTTGAAACCTTCTTTATCTCTGTAAAATGCTAACTTTTAAAAAAAAAACGTTTTTAAATGTACATTGATGTTTTGCCTGTGGGTGTGTGTGTATGATGATGTTGGATTCTGGCATTACAGACACTTGTGAGCTGCCATGTGGGTGCTCGGAATTGAACCCAAGTCCTCTAGGAAGAGGAGCCAGTGCCCTTAACCACTGGGCCTTATCTCCAGCCTATAAAATGATTATCTTAATATTTGTTACCTCCTTCACATGATTACTGCAGGAAATTATAGGGTAATAAAAGGATGGCATTTAATTTCAAGCAAGCTCCTTGTAAATATATAAGTTTTCATTACTGTTTAAGTATTTATCAAAGCTAGATTTTATAAAGGATACACACAATTTAAGAACTAATTTGACAAAAAACAAAAAAAAACAAAAAACAAAAAGAACTAATTTGCCTGAAAAAGACACATAACTTTCAAATACGTGTTTTATAGACACAAAAGTTAACATATGAAGTTTTAAAAGTAAAAATTATTATAATTAGAGGCTATCCTTTCCTATTTCAGAGTCGAAAACCTCACCAAAAAATTGTGCAGCTTAAAAATTAATGCTTCTCTCAGAGGGCAGTCTTGTTAGGCTCTCACAGTAAAAAAGCACCAGGGGGAAAAGAGGCGGCACTGGCCACTCACCTTTCTGAGCCATTACCTATGTATGGGCTCCACACGAGAGAACACGCTGAGCTTCCTCACAGATCTGATGGGGACCGAAGCCTTTGTATGAGGAAGGAGGAAAGAAGACCTGTACACTTTGACTTCCTAAAATGAACTACATAAAAGCATAATTTTTACTATAGAAAGGCACAGACAGGGGTATACCAGGAGACCTCTGTATACCTTCTTTGCCAAGCATTCAATTAAAAGTAATTGTTTAATTACAATGAAATAGTAGCTTAAGATAAAAGACAGCAAAAATGCTTTTGTACACTTATAGAAAAGACTACAGCAAGAAAAAGACACCTCAGGATGTTTCAATATCACAACTTTCTAAAGTGCTATATGGGAAATTTCACTCTTCCTCATGAGTTAGATCTATGAACAACAAGGTAATACCCCAAGATCACCCTAACACTGCACTTCCTGGCCAAACAGATATTTCCGAAGTAATCAAATATTCACCAAATAATGGTGAACATTGTATAATACTTTATAATTAAAAGAAAGTTGTTTATATTATATCTACATCTCTGTCCTTTTTAAAAAAATAAATGTGCATCTATTAAATTGCATGGTAACTGTGTAAGTATCATCCTTAATTTTCAAAAATGCTGCTTCACATACCTGCACACACTGCTGCTAACCTGGTTGTTAGTGGCACTTGCTCCAAGTCAGTAATGTTTCATAGATCATATGACAAGAGCATCATTTTCAAGTGGTAATCCATTGTAAGCAAATCTAGATGTTCTTTCAGTAGTTTAGGAGACATACACTTCTTGCCACACAGGACTCTTATATATCAATATGTATGTCATCTGGAGCTTGCTTACTTGGAAACAAAGTTGTGTTTTCAATCTAAAATAAGTTACGCTATTCTATATTATAATTGAGTAATTTTTCACTAAGAAATATTAGAATATTCTGTAGTGTTTGACTCAAAGAAAACCTAAGGGACAAAAGGTAGACCTTTTCATGAGCTGACTGAAGGTTATATTTTGGCCTGTAATACTAAACCCATCACCGGAAATACAGTGATAATTTCTGTTACTATCTGAAATCTTCAATCTCTGAACAGTGAAGGCAGCAACGATAACCAGGAAATTACATCCTAGTGATTATGAGCTTAACTTCTGAGTTTTGCCCATGGAGCAAATCTCTTTCCAGAAATCATACTCCTTTTTACAAAAATCACACTGATATCTGAAGCCAGTTTAACCATACAGATCAGAGATTTCAATTTATGATACTTGCAGACACTTTCTCATTGAATAAAATTTTAGATTGAATTATCATGGTGCAGAATTTTTCATTTATCTTACGATCTGATAGCCAGATGTTTAAATAATAAATGTATATTTATGCCTTCACACTGTCAAACATTGGGATTTAAAAAAACATATTTTACATAATTAACAGCAAGGATATACACTCCTAGCCAGAAAAATACCTCTGGAGCTTATGACCCTGTTCTTTACATGTCAAATCTCCAAAATACCAAATTATTTTCTGCTTTGAAAATAACAAGTGGGGTCTCTATTTTATAGTACTTAATGATACTGAAACACAACACTAGACTTATACGGTTAGAGATTAATGCTTGTAGAAACTTAAGAAATTTATTTAAAAAAGAGATTTTTGATCTTAGATATCTTTGGCTTCCAGTAGTTTTAACAAATCTCAGGTTGTGGTTATGAAAGGAAAACAGGCACATTTTCAGAACATTTCAGAAGTCAACAAAACGGGAACCTTTTGTCAATCAATGATACACAAGTCAAAACTTAGGCTGGGAATCTAGTTTTCATGTAAAACAATTTTTCCCCAGACTAACTCAAAGATGTGCCAACATTTTCTATCTATAAACATAGAAGGAAACATGTACTTCCACTCATAGGTGTTCTACAACTCTTTGCAAAGATTTACTTTATGTCAAATTTCATAAATATCTCTACAACACAGCAATAAACAAGAAATTCTTATGCCCTAAAGGCTCTCACCATTTCACTCTGTCAAAACAATTAATTTTCTTTGTCCTTTGTTTTTGTTCTGCCTCTGCATTAACATGGATGCTAATTATATTAGTCTCGTGACACAGAAGAGGGAAAGGAAAAAGACCAGGATTTTCTCATAAAGCACAGAACACTTCTCAGGACTCAGCTGTGATAGAATACCACTCAAGACTCCCAGCTGTGCACTTGCTTAGGCTGAGCACTCCTGTCTTAAGCCTATTTGGTTGGAGAACTTAGCCATTATTAAGATTTCTTTTCCATTAAGTATTCTAGCTCCTCTACAAGAAATGGTTGTATGTATGCGCGCACATACGTACACATAAACACACACACACACACACACACACACACACACACACGTTTGGGAAATGCAATGCAACTTGTAATATTTGGGCTACATTGGTAGTTTTACAAAGTAAACTCTGGTTAGCCCTACTGTTGATGCCAAAAGTCCTGTGCTGCAAACCTTATGTGAATCTGGGGTAGAGATATAGAAGCTGGTTTACATAGCATTGACAACACATAAAACTTTTTAAATTAGATCTATTTTTCATTTCAACCAAGTCCATAATACACAATTAACAGATTCAGGAATACACCAACAAGGACTTTCCTTCGGTGAGGGTGGGGTACCAGAGCTGAGATGCCTCAAACACTTTATTTTAACTAAATATTTTTAAAAGGAAAAAGAAAAAGTAAAGAAAGAAAAAGAAGAACCCTCTGCTGTTCTTTGCAACTGATAAATATTGAAGAAAATTTAAGAAATCCTTTTGTCAGTTTTAATAGCAAATTCTTGTTCATTTAAGCACTTTGTAATGACTGGGCTTTCAATAATTGCCTTCTGTCCCACAGTCCCCTGCTCTTTATACAACAAATAAGGGGAACTGTTTAGACTAATTTATACTTTCTATGGAAAGCTACTTGGTGTTGCAGAAAAAGTGCCGCCTACTTCAAATTAACCATTTGCCACTGTCATAATTTTTCACCCCTATCTTCCCCTCAGACCCTCCTTCCATTGCCTTTAGGAATTGAAATTGAGACATTATTGCATTCTTGGCTTTTTAAAAGCAGCTATAGGATATTCCTCCAAAAATACATACAATCCTCCATCCTGTGAGATCAAACAATAACATCTATTTCAGTGGCAATATTGTACATAATGGAAAACAAGATATTATTTCTTCTTGGAATTTTTGTAGCTTTTATGTTTTAAAGGTTACTGGTCCACTCTGGGGCAATGATGTAACAGAGTTTAAGTATTTCTTTCTGATCTACATACTTTTAGAACTCACTGTGGCTTTCTAGCTCAGAATGCATCTACAACACATCTGACCTAAACAAGGAGTTTTTAAGAAAATTATAAGACAATATATTCCTAGGAAAATATCAAACAACAATAAATAAATACTGCAAAACAAGTATATAAAAGTCTGAAAATTTGTATTTCCACTTACACACATATATAGTAAAATACATATGACAACCATCCTGCTAACATTAATAAGAATGCCAATCATAAAAGGAGAGCTACATCTCGATTCCCTTAAAGAAATTAAAGATAACAAGTTTACCCCGCACCTGCAAAACTGTCTTTAGAGGGACAGGAATGGGGAAAGGCAGAAAGGCTCACTTTTGTTGCACCCCTAAAATCATTTTTAAATACAGGTAATATGTGGCATCTTTTCTCTCTTCCTTTTCCTTCAGTCCTGCTCAATGGCAGACCTCTTACTACACTCCCTGCCCACTCTCTCAAAGGCACATAAGAGAATAAGAGGACCCAAGCGTCACTTACCAGTTGCATGCCACAGATAAAGATAAGCGTGCACCTGCCACTGCAATAACCCATGGTTTCCGAGACCCCTGCCACAGCCAAACTGTCCCACGTCGGCCACCGTCGAGGCCCCACTTTATCCAATCAGATCGCAGGGAAGGACAGGCGAACCTGCCCAGGGCTCTGGGGCTCCCGACTGCTGCTGCCAGTGTCCTGAGAAGTGACAGGCATTAGGACCTGCTTGCGCGGCGGCAGCTGCCCCAGCCGCGCCCGCCACACATACCTTCACTCCCTCGCTGCACTCGCTGCGCCGCAGGCAGCGCCGCCCAAGGAGACGCGCCCCGGCCCCGCAGGGGCAGCAGCGGCAGGCAGGCAGCGCCGCCGCGCCCTGGGGCATCTGGCCCCCCAAGTTGCGGCCCACGCCCGACGCGCGCTCGCCCGCCCCTCACTCCCTCCCCGCGCACGGGCGCGCGGGTTCCGGGGGCGGCTGAGACGCGCGCCGGGCGCCGCCTGCCTCTCCGCACCAAGCACCGCTGCTCTGCGCTCCGCGTGCAGGGGGCGGGGCGCGGCGCGGGGCGGCTGCAGGGTCCGCGCGGACTCCCTGCGGCGCCCTTCCCCTTGTCTTGAGGCTCCGATCCTCCTCCCAAGCTCGCGGTCCCCTTCCGGGCGGAAACTTCTCAGAGGTTGTGGAGGGCTGCAGCCCTGGCCGCTGCGAGCGTGGTGTCGCGGAGCCCAGGAGCTGCGGTGGCGTTGACCCTGGGGATACCGCAAGGGATCGGGTTGGAGAAGTCCTAGTGGCATGGCAGTGCCTTGCTTGCTTGGCGATGCCTTGCTTTGTTGGTGTTGGTCTTGCTGAGGCAACCCTGCCAGAGGCATTGCCCG
>BDUI01000056.1:374106-390612 GCA_002335545.1 Apodemus speciosus | reverse complement strand
GGGGGGGGGTATGAAAAGAGATGGAGGGATATCAACTGAGGTGCCGCTAAGGCTTTCTACCCCACTGGAAAACCTGAGTGCACTCAGAGCACGGAGCTGAGGGAGCGAGGTGGACACGGTGGCCTCCAACCCACTGCCCTGTGTCTGGCATCCAGGGATAGGGGAAAGACAGCAAGGGATATTGCTTCAAGAGTTTCAAAGATGAGCTTGCTACAAGGACGGGACTGAGTTGCCTCTTGAAGTTGCAAAATGTAGGGAACCAGAGGAAATGTAGGAGTTTGTTGTTGGTGCTTCAGACTGCTTTCTCAACAATGGAAGGAGCAGACGAAATTTGAGCACTTATCCACCAGACCTCATGGACCATCCGGCTGGTTATGTGTCCCTTTTGCTTGGTGGCACTCCAGATTTGAAAGCAGCAGTTACCTGCGGACACACACACTGGAGCCCGCTTCTGCCACCTGCGGGTGAAAAGCTAAAGGGAGAAACTTACTGGAGCAAGTGATGGTCCCTGAGACCTGGGTGTTCAGAAAAGGACATTTCATTTACAGTCCCAGCAGCTACTGAAAGCATTCCTATTCTGGCTACAGAGAGAGGGTGTACTGTTGAGGTCCACTGGATAATAAAGCCATTGGAATAAAGTGCTGTGAGTGAGAAGACTGTTCATGGAGCTAAAAAATACCATCTGCCCACAGCCCCATCTTTAGAGATGTAAAACCGAAAAAAAAAAAAAGAAAAAGAAAAAAGAAACAAAAAAGAAAACCGCTAACCAACAAGCGTCCTGAGATAAGTAGTACTTTACCCTACCTGGAAAATGACATTTGTTTATGATAATTTTAACCACACTGAGGACCTAGTTTCCCATCAGCATCAGCTTGAGAAACATTTAAACTGTACAGGAAAGCATAATGCTGTCCGAAGCTCACTATTTCTTCTTCATTCATAATCACTGAACTCTGACCTTTCAATACATGACATTCCTCTTTTTGTGAGCACATTGGACTGTTTCCTAAGCACAGGAGGTCTTGGCTAAGAAATAAAATGTTTTCCTTGAAATCCATCTTTACCAGGCAATGGAGGAGAGGTGGGGAATGATGACCTCAGCTTTTCAACACACATGTTGGAAATGCCAAAAACAGATTAATCCATTTCATTGGCATCCCCACCAACATTCGGTCCTGATTCTCTATATAGTAACCATTTTATTTCATCTTATCTTTATGCTCCACTTCCCAGGACTCCCTGGGACAACTTTCAAACAGAGCAGTTGTGCTGAAATCTTTGTATCTGCCTTAAAGCAAACCCAATCTAAAAAAAAAAAATCCTCAAGGTCTTTTATTTTAGAGCTTTTATTGGTACAGTAGCAACAACAAATGTAATTGATGGTGAGTCAGTACTGTATGCAACTAGTATCTACTTGCTGAATCCACATCACATTGTCTCGTTCATTACAGGAAACATGGGATCTGATACAATGCCGATTCCCAAGTGAAAGAAACTAACATATTAGGCAGGAGAAGTATCTCTATAAAAGGATTGCATGTTCTCAGCAGTCAAGTTGGAATGCTCATCTTCTGTGAAGAAAAATTGGTGTTCCAAACCATGGAACAACACACCCTCATTGATATTTTAATGAATTGTTCTGCCATCCTCTAGTTTCACCCAGAAGTGATGCTAAAAATATTTAAAGGATGTTTACATATTTAATTCTTTGTGAAGTAAATTCCTATCACGTCCTTTATATACTACATAGCTAATGTCTGACTTCTGCAAAGGCACCCTAGTTACAGATGCAATTCCATTCCTTTAAGGTGGCAGTGCCCTTCTTGTTCCATTTCCTTTTGTCCCTGAAACTAAATAACTCCTGGAAGAAACATTAATCACAGCTGAGAGAATCATAGCTGCTTCATAGAAGTGTGTAGAGGAGAGAGATGTCTCAATTTGGAAAGTCAATTGCATTTTCATTTAGAAAGAAGGTCATAAAGTATTTAGCTATGAGGTGCTAAGGGCTTTCCTTGACTAGTCTTTTGACATAACTATTGTTAATTACCTTGTTTCTTGGTAGGGGATGTCTACACATCAACATACCTCCATCTGGACTCACCTTGGCATACTGCTTTAAAGTACTTTTCAAGGTTGATTCACACCCACTTCATTTATCTTTCAGGACAACTCATGGTCTGTCCTGAGTACACAGCCTTTAAGCCAGTTAAATCTGTCTCCATATTCAGCTAGGACAAAATTTCACTCCTGGGTGTGTATTTCCACTGAGCAGTTTCACCCCAAGTTTACACAGTCTCGCTTGTATTTAACAAACAGACCAGTATCAATTATCCTTACGGTCACTAAAATAACATTTAGCTGATTAGATAACTTATACAAACATGGACACAGAGCATATTAAAATGTTGATAGTAAATAAAATGAAAATAATCATAAGTCTTTCTGCCTGTTTTTCATACAATGTTTCTTTCACAAAAATAGGACATTAGCAGAATATATTCTAACGTGATGGAAAATCATTGCTGTTGTTATTGATTGTGATCATTATTATTAGGCTTATGAACTCTGAACCTAGAGAGTTTGGATTGCTATACCAAACTCTACCATTTATTAACCAATTTCAAACAAATGTGCCTTAGTTTCCTTAACTATACATTATATCATAGCACTGTTGTGTTAGTATACACAAAGCTTTCAATATAATGCCTACCAACTAGCTACTATAACTTTTCCAGTTATCATGATTCTGCCTGTTACCTATCTTTAACATTGGTCACAATACTGAATCCCACAACTTCTTAATTCATATTTTTGTCTCCCTACAGTTTTGTGGTAGACAAAATAGTTGTGCCCTAAATGTGTCCACACTGTAATTATTGAAACCTCCAAATTTCTAGTGAATACGCCACCAGTAACAATTGCTGAATTGGTTAAATAAGATGAATACTGATGTTGGATTATCTAAGTGAACCTCATACCACCTGGAGTTCCTAGAAGCAGAGAAGTTTTTCTAAGTGCAGAAGGGTTTATAGACTGTCACATAAAGAGGCTATGACCCCAGTGCCTTGGGCATCCTATAGAAGTGAGAAAGGTGAAGGTTCACTCCCCATTACCCCCAGAAGTAATGCGTTAATGCTGACAGTTTGATACAGACTATCACAGATTTTTTTTACATACAGATGTTGGTATGCATGCATGTATGCGTGTATAATTATTTAAAATGATTTAATCTATAATATGTTATGAGTTCAATTGAAAACCATTGGAATTTGGTTCTAATGTTTAACTTTTACAAAAAGTGAATATGTAGGTATGATTTTTTTCTATATTATGTTTCTTCCCTTATGATGTTCCTAGAACCTTACTTATGAGTAAAGGAAAAGTGCTATCAAACTTCCTCTTAAGGGTCTTAGCTGTCTTACTTCTAGCCCCACCACCAATGAATAGTATTCCCTAAAAGAACTTTTTGTTCTACTTCATGTGTGTTCATAATGCACTGTGTCCTAAAAATGAATCATATTGAGTCTCACTTTTTATAATAATTTCTCTGAAAAGTTCAACTCCTTTCCTTAATAAAATTATCTAGTGACAGATTCAATCATAAGGAACCACAGCAATAAAAGTCCATTTATCTATTCGACCAAACTGCTAGCCTTCAGGGGAAACTTTGAAAAGAGGTTAAGCCAAGATGAAAAGAGGCAGTTTTAGTTAAGATTAATGCCTGGCCAGATATTGTTATTGAATTCCATTTGAGTCCTATGGCCTGCTAAATTAAATGACTTTAACTCATGACTTATAAAAACATCTGCCTATTGTCATGAATACGGAATTAGGTATACCTCTCTTTCATCTCCACAAACTTCCAAATGTCACAAATGAAAAACTCTACACAGGATGCCATTTTCATACCCAAAAGTATTTGAAAATAGCACATAAAGTTACCTTGGATATGTTTTTTGAAATTCTTACATTTAGGACTGAGTACTCTCTCTACAATATCACATTGTGTATATACAAATTTTCCAAAATCAAAAAAAAAATCAGAATCACTTCTAGTCTCAAGCATTTTCTTTGAGGGGTAGTCCATCTGTACAATTATTTCAGTGCCTATTAAAGAGATCATTTTTCTACATGAAGTTAAATATGCTTACAAGTCAGTCATATTCAACACAGGTTATTGTAAGCATAACATTTAATTATTTCACAGATGTATGAACCTAGTTGTAATACTAATAAATCATCCCAAAATGTCGTTTTAGTAAGAAAGCATTTGTCAGAAATTAGAAACCCCATTATTTAGTATTTTTTTAATTTGTGCTACTGTGGTTTTGTTTATTTGTTGCAACATGAATAAGCAATAAAAACATGTATAAATAAGACAATGTTCCAGGATACTGGTATACAAGAACCTGTTCCACACTGTTGTTCTAAATGATTACACTGTGTTCAGGAGATTCAAAGAGGATAGAATGGCTAAAGGTTGTCTCTGTTGTTGGAGAAACTCCAGGCCTGGGAGAGATCCTATAACTAATACCAGAGAGTTTCTAAGGACTGATTTTGAGCCTCCTCCATGATGGAAGGCAAATCAGAGAAAGTGAAGAACATGTTCTAAAACCTCAGTATGGAGGTCTGAAAAAATGGCTTAGTGGTTTAGAACACTTGCTGATTTCTAGAGCAGTTTTATCAGAAAAATTGAACATAGTATTAACAGAGAACCCAGCTATACCACTCATGGGCATATACCCAGAAGATGCTCCCACATGTATTAAAGACACATGCTCCACTATGTTCATAGCAGCCTTATTCATAATAGTCAGAAGCTGGAAAGAACCCAGATGTCCCTCAACAGAGAAATGGATACAGAAAATGTGGTACATTTATACTATGGAGTACTACTCAGCTATTAAAAACAATGAATTCATGAAGTTCTTAGGCAAATGGATGGAACTAGAAAATATCATCCTGAGTGAGGTAACCCAATCACAATAGATGCCAACAAGTGCTTGCTGACAGGAGCCTGATATAACTGTTTCCACAGAGGCCCTGCCAGTGCCTGACAAACACACAAAATGGGATGCTCTCAGCCAACCATTGGACTGAGCACAGGGTCCCCAAAAGAGGAGCTAGAGAAAAGACCCAAGGAGCTAAAGAGTTTTATAGCCCCATAGAAGGAACAATAATATGAACCAACCAGTACCCACAGTGCTCCCAGAGACTTAACTACCAACCAAAGAGTACACATAGAGGTACTCATGGCTCCAGCCACATGGGTAGCAGAGGATGACCTGGTTGGACATCAATGAGAGGAGAGGCCCTGGGACCTGTGAAGGTTCAGTGCCCCAGGGTAGGAGAATGCCAGGTCAGGGAATTGGGAATGGGTGGGTTAGTGAGCAGGGGGAGGGAGTTGGGATAGGGGGTTTTTGAAGGGGAACTGAAGAAAGGGGATAGCATTTGAGATGTAAATAAAGAAAATATCTAATAATAATTTAAAAAAGAACACTTGATCTTCCAGACCATCCAGTTTGATTCATAACGCCTACATGGTGGCTCCCAATCATCCATCATTCCAGTTCCAGAGGATCTGGTGCTCTATTCTAGATTCTGCAGGCACTAGGTTTTCATATGATACAAGTTCATACATCCAGACATATAACAAAATAAAATAAATAAATAAATCTAAAAATTAAAATAAATGAAACCTCAGATTTAAACAATATACTTTAAAGAGGTGGTTTACAACCTTCCTAATGCTACAACCCGTGTAATATAGTTTCTCATTTTGTGCTGATACTCAAGTATAAAATGACTTTCGTTGCTACTTTAAAACTGTAGTCAGACTGCTGTTATAAATCATAATGTAAATATTTGGTATGCAGGATATTTGATATGTGAATCCTGTTGGAGTCATGAGGCACAAAGTTGACAACTCCTGCTATAAAGGGAATATACTGCCTTATTAATCAACAAATAAAAAGATTAAATTTAGGCATCAATGCTAAAAATATGTACATTATGATTTATTTCCCACAGTGAGACATAAGGAATTTAAAGTATTCAGTAGAATGAGACTAAACTAATGACCAGCTTTTGGCAAAGCAATAGGAATATATGTACTCAAGTTTTTTCTGTGAAATTAGGATTTATTACACTCCTTGGAGTATCTTTCCAAATCATAGCTTTACTATAAAATTTCTTTATTTGCTGTGCTTTGCAAAGTTTATTCTTCTGAAACCCTAATAAGCACCAATTTAATAGAATATTAGAAAATGACACTGAGCAATGCTAAGAAGGTAGATGTGTCATATCCACTTGTAACAGGAGTAATTCCAAATTCTTACATGGAGGCATATATTGAGCCACTGGATGATAGAACATAAACAGTGTCCTGTTTATAGTAAACATGTTTATTAATATAAATATAATAGTCTAAGTATCAATTTCATTTTCTTTTCTAAGGGACAGAGATGAATTTTTCATTTGGATGTTTTTACAGTATGCATTCATGTGTCTACATGTGTTCCCATGTGTATGCAGGTGTGTATATGTGTTGACAGAGGTGGACATAGGCAGGGTGTCTGCTTCAATCACTTGCTATTTATTGAGGAAAGGCCTAAAAATAAACACAAAGTTCAATGATTCAGCTAGTCTAGTTAGCCAGCCTGTCCCAGGGATTCCCTGTCTTCATCTACCAAGTGTTGAGATTATAGCTATTGAGTTCTTCCTCTCCTGTACCCTCCCCAGAAGCCATCAATTGTAGAGATTTTCTTTCTTTCTTCTTTTCATTTCTTTTTTTAAATTTATTTTATTGAATATTGTTTTCATTTACATTGTCAATGGTAAAACCTATCCTGATATCCCCCCTCCCTAAGACCCCCAACCCCTCCCCTTCCTCCTTCCCCCTGCCTCCACATATATGTTTCTCCACCCAACATACTCCCTCCTCCCCCGCCTCAGTTTCCCTTTGTTTGGGCCTCTGTTGAGCCTTTACCTGACCAAGGACCATTCCTCCCACTGATGCCCAACAAGGCCTTCCTCTGCCACATTTTTTACTGGAACCATATGTGCCCCTTGGTTGATGGTTCAGTCCCTGGGAGTGGTTCAGTCCCTGGGAGTCTTGGGGCATCTGGGTGGCCGAAATCATTGTTCTTCCCATGGTGCTGTAAACCCCTTCAGCTCCTCTGGACCATCCTCCAGTTCAATTCAGCATTCCCATCACATTTTAGGAGTTTTCTTGGGTGGATCCTTTTCTAGTTTGTTACATTTTTAGGAATGGGGAGGAGGTGAGGTAGAGGTTGTCACAGAGGCCTTCCATATCCCTCCTTCTCAATTGTATGTGTGCTGTCATCAATTTCAAAGCAAAAACAGTCTCCTTGATCTTTACAGTCAGCAGGAGCATGGATCACAGGTATCCACACATCCTAGTTGCAGTAGGACTACAGACCCACACAAGGCCCTCAGAGACCATCAACATAGTCTCAAGTATGAGTACAGGCCACTTAGGGTCCGTGGAACCCAATGTGGCCTCAGACTGCAGCACAGATCATGGACTTCTGCATGGCCTTTGGTTGTAACATGGGCCACCCACATCAATACAGATCCCAGCTGTAGTAGGACCATGAACCCATAGGTGTTGGGTCCATCAGCTAGGACTTGGACGTCACAATGGCCTTAGGTGGCAGCATAGACCACTCATATTAATAGGTCCTCCAGTTGCATCCTGGCCTATAGACATCAACATGACTGCAGCACAGACCAAGGATATGGACCACAGACAAAGCAAGGGGCAGGTGTTTCCTTCTCTTTTCTCAGTCTCAACCAAACTGTCTGAAAATTATATTCTTTCAAGAAAAGTCAGTAATAAGAGGGTGTGTTGGAATGAGAAAATAATAGTGTGAAGCAAAATATCAAACCTGTTAACAGATACAAGTTTAAGCTCACTTTGTTGTCTTACTATTCCCTAGATAAAAGAGAATCTCAAAACCACCATTCCTCAAAGAAAAAAATATTAAAAGCCATAAATTCATAGGTGCAAGAGTCAAAGAATGGCAGTTTTAAAGACATTACTTATTGTCATTGAAGAGAATCCAAAGCAGTGGACTTATTTTGGCTTTGGCAGATTTTTAAAAAATGCTTCAGACCAAGTAATCTAGAAGGTAAGATTAGCTGCACCACAGAGGCTTGAGGGAGAGCTCTGTGAAGTAGCAAGACTGTCAGTATGAACATCTGAACATGCAGTGCCATGTGAATATGGTTACAAGACATATTGTTAACCTCAAAGATGGGAAGAAAAAGATCACTGACAAAATCATCTTGACCAGATTAATTAAAACAAGAAATTAATTAGAGCAAGTTTTGGGGTTGGAGAGATAGCTCAGCAGTTAAGTGTACTGACTGTTCTTCTGAAGGTCCAGAGTTCAAATCCCAGCAACCACACGGTGGTTCGCAACCATCCATAATGAGATCTCATGACCTCTTCTAGTGTGTCTGAAGACAGCTACAGCGTACTTACATATAACAATAAACAAATCTTTTTAAAAGAATTAGAGCAAGTTTTAAAATTGGTGTACACAGACTCCCTCCTCCTAAGGAAGGGTTTAAGAGGTTGGTATTGGACATGACGAAGACAAGGTTTTAATAGCTCAGGGGTAGATATTTTATAAATGATGAGTGAAATAGGTGGGATTAGAGGAGCAGAATAGTAGTATAAGAGGTTAGAGACATAACAATCTCCTGAAACAAAGGCATGGTTGCAAGGTTGCCATGGCAAAGTAGTCAAAACAGCATGGTAGTCATGTGTGATCAAAATAACCTTTTGAAACAACAGTAGGGTTGCAATATGGTTATAGATAACTTTTTGAAACAAAGAAGTGGTTGTTGTTTCCTGGAACAAGCAGTAAAGAAGCATTTGTAATGAAGATTACATGTGGAGCATAGCCAAGTCCTTCAGAAACAGAGGTTTCATACTTCTCTTATGTGTGAAATTGATGCCAGTCTTACCAGTCTAAAAGTAAGAAAACTAAGATTTAGAGCTACTTGTTTGTAAAAGACCCAGAAGTTAGAGTCACAGCAGGGCCCAAGCCCAATTTTGTTTTTTGTTTGTTTGTTTATTTATTTATTTGGAAGTCAAATATATACATGGTCCCCAAATACACAAAACAAAAGGAGACAGTGTACCAGGCTCAGCCACTGGAGAACACTCAATGTTCTTGGGTTTATGATTGCCATTTTATTTTATTTTATTTTATTTTGTTTTGTTTTATTTTGTTTTTTGAGTTAAAAAGATTGGTTAAGAGCCTTTTTATTGACTGTAATCTTCATTTACTTTTCTTTTTTATTTTCTATATTCTTTGTTTACATTCTGAATGCTTTCCCCTTTCCCAGTTCCCCCCTCACCATATATCCCATAAGTCCTCTTCCCTCCGCCCATTCCCCAATCACCCCCCTCCCATTTCTCTGTTCTGGTACTCCTCTATGATACTGGAGTCTTTTCAGGACCAGGGCCCTTTCCTCCCTTCTTCTTGGGAATCATATAATTAGCTAATTGTGTCTTGAGTATTCAGAGCTTCTGGGCTAATTAATATACGCTTACCATTGATTGCATTTCATGTGTATTCTTTTGTGATTGGGTGGATTGCAAGATGGTACAACCACTATGGAAATCAGTCTGGCAGTTCCTCAGAAAATTGGGCATGACACTTCCAGAGGACCCTGCTATACCACTCCTGGGCATAGACCCAGAGGATTCCCTGGCATGCAATAATGACACATGCTCCATTATGTTCATAGCAGCCTTATTTATAATAGCCAGAAGTTGGGAAGAACCCAGATATCCCTCAATGGAGGAATGGATAAAGAAAATGTGGTATATTTATACAATGGAATACTACTCAGCAATTAAAAACAATGAATTCATGAAATTTGTAGGCAAATGGTTGGAACTGGAAAATATCATCCTAAGTGAGCTATACAAATTTTGTGATTCTATCCCAAGGCTTATAGAAAACAGTTAAAGCTAGCTAGACCAGCATTCAACCAGACCCTTTGTTGATTGTAATACATGCAATTTTAGATGTTCCTGTTATATTTTCTAACCCTAAGTAACTATATGTGTAATTGGAAGACAATTATACAGTAAGCTCATGATTAAATGTAGTAAGGTTATAAGACAATTGGTTGTTAGCACACGATTTATTTCACATTCTATTACTATAGTATGATGTATGCTTAAAAAGTTGTACATCACATTATCTGTTACCATCTTTTCATTTTTTATCCAATCTAAGACCATTACAAAATATTAGCACCTGAAACTGAGTCCCATTCACTTGATTTTGTGCATGTCTTATATATCAGAAGCCAGAGAAATGTATGTTTATCTATGAAACCTGAAGTTAATGTTCACCCCTTATTTATAAGAATGCTAGCTAGGTTGCTCCAAAACATTTGTCATTGAATAGTGGCTATAGACACATATATAATACAGGTTGTTCCAGTAAAACTCAACAGTTTATGGATGTCGGGTTTTAAGCAGCTTCTACCCCAGACTGTGGGTTGAAGAAACAGAGGTAATGCTCTCCTGATCCCACATGAGCATTCAGCCAGAAGGTTCTTGATCTTCTGTCCATGTTTTTTTTCACCTCACTAAAATCTCTGCATTATTTATGCTTCTGTTTCAATACTCAAACCTAGATTCAGAAAAACACACAACTTATATTAAAGAGACTACATAGCATTGCTGGTTTCTACTCCAACTACCAGCTTTGCTCTCTGTGACAATTGATAGTTAACACTATTCCTCATTAAGAGCAATATTAATCTACTTTAAACTCTTATTTTTATCTGGATAGCTGAACACATTGAAAAATAGATTCTTTGTGTTCTTTATCAGGAATTTTGTTAAAGAACTGATGACAATCTCCTAATTCAATCATAGAATGACCAGTGCCTCCATGGACTTTAGTATATTTCCAGAGTTTTTAATCTAGCATGTAATTGACTACATTTGGCAGTCAAACTTAATCTCTCACACTCTTATCTCATTAGATATCAGACTAGCATAAGCATTAGTGTCATGAATTCTCAGAGCATAATAATTTATCATCCTAAATAATCAAATCCATCATCATAGGAAAACTAAAAAAAAAAGATTATGCAAAATCTTCTTGACTGCAATAGACCTAATGGGAATTATAAAATTATTATTGAAATTCACTCTCGGATTTGAGTTACAGCACACAAACGAAAATTATCGTGGTGTGAGATTTATTACATAAAACTTATCTCTTTGAGAAATGAAGTCAGGGGTATTGATGACCAGAGAACTTTGGAAGTAGGTCGTATGTAGAGTCAGCTTGATGTCCCCAAGCCATTTCTAGAAATAAACTTTAAAATAAGTGGCCATAGCTGCTTCTCAGTAGCCCCTCATATGCAACTTACAACTTACACTGTATTAATTCCTTCTAATAATTTACTACATTGTTTTATACAAGTAGTCATCTCAATTGTAGATGATAAAACATGAAAAAATTCAAAGACATTACAGAACCACTTTGCTTTAACTTAAAAAATATGGTAACATTTTTTTGTAAGTTCACTCTGTGCTCATAATACTTCTACATATTGAATACATTTGGCTATGTTTTAAAAAGATAAAATTAAGGCTAAGACCTTTCATTAATGATCATTTTAATGTCTATTTATTAAACTAAGCAAATTAAGGAAATTCCCAATTTAGTCACAATAAGCAACCGTTTTCAATAAAATGGGTAAATTTTTACTTCGATTTTATTCTAAGAGCCTATAGAATTAAAATTTTGACTTTAAATGCATTTCAAATGTTGCTTTTATAATTATAATTATAGTTTCCAGTGATCATAACCTAGACAGTTATTCTTAAAGATTACTAAATTCAGGGTTGAGAGATTTGTATACAAATGTTACAGCATACCTGGGTGAGCTAGTGCATGTACCCTTGAAGCACACATAGAATGTTTTACTCTATCACTTTTCATCTTGTTTTTCAGACAAATTCTTTCATGGAAATTAAAGTAAGTTGATCTATTTTGGCTAGGCTGGTTTTCTCCCAGGATCCTCAAATTTACCTGTCTCATCTTTCAATGTTGAGGTTACACACAGCCATACCCAGAATCATATGAATTTTGTGGATTTGAATACAGAGTCTCTTTAGTGGCAAGACTCTTATATCCTGAGACACATTTCTAGCCCCCAAACAACTATAAAGTTATGGACCTTTTAACTTGATATTTAATAGTAAATCTAAAGTCTGCTTCCTTTACTTTCATGGTTAATAAAAAGTTTAAAATGAGACTATGTGCTTGGAAGGAGAACTTGCTGGGAAGAAGTTATTCTGCTGAATCACACTTGGTTTCTGAGAACACAGCCTGTTATGCTCCTATGACAAATTCCTTGTGGGACCACAGGGATGAGACATGCAGAGAATTTTGACAGCTGGTGGTAAATTTTTAGCCATCGTGGAGAGTCATATAGAGATTCTGTAACAAACGAAGAATAATTTCATATGGTCAAGCTACCCTACTTTTGAGCATACAGCAAGTGAAATGATATGAAGAACACACTCAACACCCCATTCCTTTTCTGTTCCTTTCCTGAAATGTAAGACATACCAACTGACATTACCAACAATGAAAGAATGAATAAAGAAAATATGTTATATATTCACAATGGAATATTATTCAGYCATAGAAAGGATAATATAATAACCTAGCAAAATAAAGAGAACCAGAAAGTATAGTTGAAATTAAACTAGGCACAAAAAGACAAACACCACTTATGTTATCTCCTATTGCTTCTTATTAAACCAATCAGAATGTACCACAGTACACACCTAATAATATAAAAGCAGAAGGGAATCTAGGGAAGATAACAGAAGACTGAGTAATGGAAACCATAACTTAACTTGCTAAGTGTCAAATATACTTTTATGATCTTGTTTTCCATACATGTGTTTTCCAGTACTGACTTTATCCATGATGAGGGTACTATATTAGCTTTAGAAATTTTTGCTTATATATTATAGCATTTTTCTTTGATATTATTTATTAAGCAAAGTCAATACAAACTCATGTTGATACACTATTCCATTGTTGTTAAGCTTTCTCTATAAAGTTGGAGCTTGTCTTTTACTTTCCAGACTATTCACAAAAACTTGACAAATGAATGTCTGTGCATGAAAATGACTAGCAGAGTTTGGGAAACAGAATGGAAAGTCCACAGTTATAGACTCATTAATTATTTCGAGTATCTGCTTTAAACAAAGACCATTTTGGGTACTAAGACAAAAGACAATGCCTTTATGGCATCAGTGTTCTCTTGGGGAGAAGTGAACAGCAAGCTAAGCCTAGAATTATATAAAGCACACATACCTAGGATAAGATGATAAGAGCCTGGTTATGTTCAGAAAACAGATAAAGAAACATAAAATGTTTACAAAGAAATGGAATAATCTTTTATTTTTATTAGAACAGAAATATCTTTCTACCATGTAAATAATTGGTTTCATTTTGACTTGTACATACATGCATATAATGTACTTTGATAGTGGTCACCTACCTAGAAACATCTTTTCTCCCTGCCCCATTGGTTCCCTTTCTCGTCTCAAAAAAGCCTCCTTCCGCCATCACATATTACTTTTAAAAATTAATTTTTAATTTTTCTCTTTCTAAGTCTTGCTTATGTCAATTAGCATGATGATTTCCCATTCCTGAAAATGATAAATTAAATTTATTAGTTTTGATTAATGAACAAAATGCCTTTCTGTTTATCAGTCACATTTTACCTATTTGTAGGATGTTTTATAAATACCTATTCAGAAAAAAAGAAATATATCTTAACCCAAAAACCTAAAACTTTGAAGACACTTATCAATGGCAACTATTTTAACATTCTATTTTCCATATTTTAACCTGGAAACTAGCATCCATGAATGCCTTGAAGTATTGAAGCTAGACAAGAATGTGACATAAATTTAGTTCCCAAAATGTTATTTCTGCTGATTTTGTTGAAATAATAGCAAAGAAAAGATTTGACAACAAAAGTTTGGACATTAAAACTGTAAAATTATACTTGGAGATAAGTATAATTAGTCATATTTGAGAAAGTCATGGATGTAGGATCCTTAGTACTTATTTTAAAAAGGCCATATGAGGCATGACTATGTAAGTAGTTACACTTGTTAGTTTTATGTCAACTTGACATGATCGAGAATCACTCAAAAAGATGAACTCTCAGTTGAAAAAAAAAATGTCTCCGTAAAAATGCCTGTAGGTAAATCTGTAGGTCATCTTCTTAACTATTGATTGATATGGGAGGGCCTGATTGACTGATGGCAATGTCAACACTGGGCATGGGATCCTGGAAGCTTCAAGAAAGCTTGTTCATCCTTGTAACCAACATTACCCAGTGCTTCCTGGTTCCTTCCTTGATTTCCTCCCCTGTCTTCCCTTAGTGATGGACTGTTACTTTGAAGTTTAAGAGGAAACAACCTCTCTCTTCCAAAAGTTTATATGGTTGTGGTGTTTAATCACAGCAATAGAAAACATATAAGATAAAATTTGGTGCCAAGAAAGGGGTATTGCTGCAACAGATCCAACTTTGTTGTTTTAGGGAGGACTTTAGACATGTTTGAAATTTTGAGCTGGAAAAGTGATTGACTGCTCAGAGTTTAATGGATGTGACATGACAAGTTGAAAGGTGACAAGAACAAGGCAGATGATGGTGGCTCAACTTGTCGAGTTGTACAGGGAAGTAAAGACTCTATCAGGGTCATTTATGTGGAACTTTGAATCAAAAATCTATGGTTCTTTTCAACTGGAGCTGAAAAATCAGTTTTGATTAATAAAAGATCTGACCCACTGAAGGGTAATCTTTGTTTTGCTGCAACAGTAGTGCTGCATGCTAGGAATGAAGAACAGTCCTTTTTGTTTATATCCTAAGCACCTTAGTTAACAAGATTGTAATTTCCAGAAATTAGAATGCCTTTTGGAACATCAATTATTCCTTGTCTTGTACAAATGATTTTGTTTGCTTCTGTTATTTTAGGGTCTTTTTAAAGGAAATATACATCTCCCGATGATAGATAGATAGTAGATAGATAGATAGATAGATAGATAGATAGATAGATAGATAGATAGATAGTAGATCAATTTGAGCCACAATATACACTATTTGAACAACATTATTCTAAACATTATATATCACACATCTAATATAATCCTATAATGTCGTCACATAGTAAAAGGAAAAATAATGTTTAAGGAAAATAGTAAAATGTCCAAAGGCACAAAAAAGTAATAGACTACACCGTGAATTCATGTGCCTCACTTCAAACTGTATACTCAAACATCTAAGAGGTACCTTGAATATACAGTCTCTTCTTCTAGGTTTTATTTGTAACCTTAATTAGCTAAATGTATTACACTACCTGATCAATAAGACCTCTTGGAGTTTTAATAAACTGTTCACATTATTTCAAAGTCATAGAGAAAAATCAGTTTGGAATTATAATTTGGGAAGAAAAAGGTTTTCAAAAATGGGATTGGAATTAAAATAGAACTCATAGTGTAGTATACAGAATTTGCATAAGATTAACTCAGGGAGTGCAGAACAAAGCTAATTTATTATACTTTTTAAGATATTTTGATAAAATTGTMACCTATTATGATGCAGAATACAATGCTGAGTATTACTAACTTTAATGTTTGGGGAATAATATAAACATATTAACTATAACCTCATGTAGAGTAAGATACTACTATATATAATATTTGTTGTAGAATGTTGTAAGTTAGATTCTGACCACTCATAAATAACAATACTATTTTATTTTCTTTTGTATTGATCATATAGTAGTTTTTGTTAGAATGTCCTTTGTAAACAATTAAGCAAGGTTAAATGAAGAACAAAATGAAAGACATTGAACTTTATATATAGATATAAACATAGTCTTAGTGCATGCATAAATGTTGAGGCTAAAGAATTATATCACGTCCAAGCTTGCATGAAGAAGTCATGCTATTTTTGCTTGACTATCAAAGCTTTTAAATGACACAATACACTAGATATGCATATCCTCGTAAGAAGAGAGACAGCAGAACAACCTTGCTTTTGATTATGACCTAGTTCAATGAGTACATTAGCTACTTTTCACCATGTTCTTGCCTGTTAACAAACTACTTGGAATTTTCCATAGCATGAATGTAAAAAGTTATTTCTGACTCAATTGTATGTCAATGTCTGGTCAACTAGAGCCTTGCTTCACATCTCTTTTCTACCTAGCATGCAGACTGAAGGTTCCAACCCTATTTGGGTAAACTATCGTTATTCCCCTGATATGTAAATTTAAGTAAGGAACACATGTGCTACGTTCTGTTCTACATGTACTAAGTTCTATTCTCTTCTGTTCTTTCTATTTTCTCTCTCTCTCTCTCTCTCTCTCTCTCTCTCTCTCTCTCTCTCTCTCTCTCTCTC
>BDUI01000056.1:335590-345764 GCA_002335545.1 Apodemus speciosus | reverse complement strand
AGGGAAAAAGACATATGGGACACTGGGGGGGGGGGCGGGGAAACCAGGAAAAGGGAAATGAAATGTAAATAAAGAATATATCCAATAAAAAAAGAAAAAAAAGGAAAAAAAAGAAAAGGCTATCTTTTTTTTTCACTGAATGGTTTTAGCTGCTTTGTCAATGATCAGTTGACCAGAGGTGTGTGGGTTCATTTCTGGGTCTTCAATTCTATTCCATTGATCACCCTGCCTGTCACTGTACCAATACCATGTAGTTTTTATCACTATTGCTTGGCAGTACTGCTTGAGGTCTGGGATACTGATTCCCCCCAGAAGTTCTTCAATTGTTGAGAATAGTTTTAGCTATACTGGGTTTTTTTGTTATTCAAGATGAATTTGAGATTTCCCTTTCTAACTCTATGAAGAATTGAGTTGGAACTTTGATGGGGATTGCATTGAATCTGTCACTTGCTTTTGGCAAGATGGGCATTTTTAGTATATTAATCCTGGCAATCCATGAGCATGGAAGATCTTTCCATCTTCTGAGGTCTTCTTTGATTTCTTTCTTCAGAGACTTGAAATTCTTGTTATACAGATCTTTCCTTTATTTGGTTAAGTCACATCAAGATCCTTTATATTGTTTGTGGCTATTGTGAAGGGTGTTGATTCCCTAGTTTCTTTCTCAGCCTTTTTATCCTTTGAGTATAGGAAGGCTACTGATTTGTTTGAGTTAATTTTATATCCAGCCATTTTAATGAAGTTTTTATCAGCTGTAGGAGTTCTCTGGTGGAGTTTTTTGCTTAAGTATACTATTATATCATCTGCCAATAGTGACAGTTTGACTTCTTCCTTTCAAATTTGTATTCCTTTGACCTCCTTTTGTTGTCTAATTGTTCTAGCTAGAACTTCATGACCTATATTGAATAGATGTGGAAAAGAGGGCAACCTTGTCTATTTCCTGATTTTAGTGGGATTGCTTCATTTCTCTCCATTTAGTTTGATGTTGGCTACTGGTTTGCTGTATATTGCTTTTACTATGTTAAGTATCGGCCTTGAATTCCTGATTTTTCCTAGACTTTTACTATGAAAGGATGCTGAATTTTTTCAAATATTTTCTTTATATCTAATGAAATGACCATGTGTTTTGTTTTTCTTTGAATTTGTTTATGTAGTAGATTACGTTGATGGATTTCTGTATGTTGAACCATCCCTGCATCCCTGGGATGAAACCTACTTGATTGTGGTGAATGATTGTTTTGATGTATTCTTGGATTCATTTGGCAAGAATTTTATTGAGTATTTTTGTATCAATATTTATAAGGGAAATTGGCGTGAAGTTCTCTTTGTTGGATCTTTGTGTGCTTTGATGAGAATTTATTAGAAAAATAAAAAAAAGTCAAAACATTTAACTCCATCTCTCCCACTTCATTGTTTATATCTCAACTAGGTTTTAACATGAGAGAAGACAAGTGTGTTATTTATTGACCACCTTAAATGCCAGCAAATGGAAGGCCATATACTTGGCCATCCATAGCCATATTGCCTTGAAAATGCAATATAAGTCCGGCCAGCAAGTACTTGTTACATGTAGATATTAAATAGCATTTCGATTTTGCATAATATGTCTATTAGAGTAACAATTCTCTGGAATGTAATTATTCACAAAAATGAAAAGAAACTGGAATAAAAGCCATCTCAACAAATGAAGGTTTGATTTCCTCTCTACCAAGCTTGGAAAAAGGTGTCTCTAATCAGACCACAGGACTGTTTTAGAAGAAGTTGTGTTTCTTAAGTAAGAATCACAATTTTCAAATTCATGTTAATATTTTGATGAATATGATTTATGCTGGAATTAACAATTGAAAGCACCTTTTATGTTGCTTTCTTGTTAGCTGCAACCTTTTCCTCAGCACTCTCTATTCTTGTTCAGGTATTTAACTTGTTGTAAATAGTTCCTATTCTATTAAATATGCTGTTAATCAATACTGTAAGTCAGTTGTCCTTGGTTTTTGTTTAGAAACTGCATTGAAATAAGCTGTAGGTGGCATTCAGTGCAGATGCAAAGGTATATAAAGGTGTAAGGATTATAAATTTTTATTTGATTGTGTGTGTGTTTGTGTTTGTGTGAGTAGGAACCAGTGTGCCAGGGTACGCATGTGGGTAAACAGAGCACAACTTCTTGATAGATCCTTTTAGTGAAAGTTTTGGTTTTTATGAAAATCCAGTTATAAAATGGGAATATGTTTTTGTTTCAGACCCAGGTGTGAGGTATGGCACAGTTTCAGATTGTTTACATCAGCTAACTATGATTTGTCTTGGGCTCTGGCAGGGGTGTGAAGATAGTTTATATTTGGAATTCTGAGGACTCTTGAGAGGGTATAAAATTGCCAGAGCCCTGAGAGGCTGCAGTGGGTGCTGCTTCCCTACTGCTGCCCCTGCTGTTGCTGGTTCCTGCTATTGCTTTTGCTGTTTGCTGGATTGCTGGATTACTGTTTGAGACTTGTTGCTGGTTGGAGATATCCTGAGAACCACACTTGCCCCAAGGAACTTGATGCCCCTAATCCACAGGAAGTAGTGGACATTATAACTAGTCTTTAAACTCTCTAAAATCAAAGTCAGAAGAACAAGCACTTCTAAAATTTTTCAAAGTATAATGAAAGAGTTATGTACTGTACTGCCTGGTTTTATGTGTCAACTTGACACAGGCTGGTGTTATCACAGAGAAAGGAGCTTCAGTTGGGGAAGTGCCTCCATGAGATCCAGCTGTGGGGCATTTTCTTAATTAGTGATCAACAGGGGAGGGCCCCTTGTGGGTGGTACCACCTCTAGGCTGGTATTCTTGGGTTCTCTAAGAGAGCAGGCTGAGCAAACAAGGGGAAGCAAGCTAATAAGAAACATCCCTCCATGGCCTCAGCATCAGCTCCTGCTTTCTGACCTGCTTGAGTTCCAGTCCTGACTTCCTTTAGTGATGAACAGCAGCATGGAAGTGTAAGCTCAATAAATCCTTTCCTCTCCAACTTGCTTCTTGGTCATGATGTTTGTGCAGGAATAGAAACCCTGACTAAGACAGGTACACATTCCAATTGTTGTCTATATCAACCAGCTAACCATTGTTTGATATAATAGAAATATCTGAATTACATTTATGGTACTCTCACTATTGTGTTTATATTTTCTCAAAAAGACTAATTGGTACACTTCAGTGGTTCTGTGGGTAATTATTGAACAAATTAATTAATGTCTTTTGATACATTCTCTTCCTCCTTGATTGAAATAATTTTCCCTGTGTATATGGTAAAAAACAAAACAAAACAAAACTACTTGCTACTGTTTTATATTCTTGTTTTTATATTCTGTGGTGGTTAGATACCATCAATGGTCTTTTGTTGGTTCTGGTTTGTGTTCTATTATTTCATTCATTTCAAATTAAATATTGTGTTTATGGTATTTTTCCCTTTACAGGCTATGATGGTTAGCTTTAACTGCCAATTTGACAGTCTAGAATTACTTGAGGAGAGAGTCTAAACAAAGGATTGCCTCAATCTGATTGCTATCTAGTCATGTTCATGGGGACTATCTTGATTGTTAGTGCACTGAGGATATGGACTTTCAATTTGAGCAGCACTATTTCATATCATAAGGTGGGCTCTGAACTTTGTATGAATGACAAAATGTAATTGAGTACGTGCAGAAAACTGGCTGTTGAACAATATGGGTGCATCCATTTCTCTCTGCTCTTGTTTCTCTGCCTTGACTTCTCAGCAATCATGGACTAGAACACAGAATTGTGAGCCAAGTAAATCCACTATGCTTTTTGTCAGGGAATTTGTCACAGCATAGCATAGAAATTACCTGGGTAGAGTCTCAATGACAGATTGTCTATATTGGGTTGACCTGTGTGCATGTGGGCAAAGGATTGCCTTAACTTAATTGATTTGGGAAAGTCTTGTCCACTATGGGTGGAACCATTCCCTAGGTACTGGGTTTTGAACTGATAGGACTGAAGAAATCAAGCTGAGTAAGTAAGTGAGTGTGTAAATTCATTTCTCACTGCTCTTCTCTAGGGACATGAAATGACCAGTTCTCTGAAACACTGACAGCAGTGTCAGATAGGATTGTGACCTAAAATAAAACTTTTCTCTACTTAGTGGTTTATGAACAGGTATTTTATAATAAGAAAGAACTGAATAAAAGAAAGAAAGAAATGAAACTAGTATACAGATCTATTRGGCATTTCATCTTGAATAATATATGTGCGTGTGTATTGACACATATATATTTATACTTACAACACACATATGTATAATTTTTCTGTGGTTTGTTTTTTCTACTTATTATTCCACATATTGATACTGGCATCATCAATTCCAAGACTTTATTGAATGCATTTTTCATTTACATTTCAAATGTTATACCCTTTCCCAGTTTCTCCCCCTCCCAGAAAAACCCCAACCCATCCTCCCTCACTCTGCCTCCAAGAAAATGCCCCTCTTCCAACACTCTACCACCACCACCCCCAATTTCCCCACACTGGGGCATCTATCAAGGCCTCATAGGACAAAGGACCTCTCCTCCCACCAATGACCAACAAGGCATTCCTCCATCATAATTGTGGCTGGAACACTGTGTACCCCTTGGTTGATTACTTAGTCCCTGGGAGCCCTGGAGGGTCTAAATGACCAGCATCATCATTTTTCCCATGAGGTTGCAAACCCCTTCAGATCCTCCAGTCCTCCCTCTGACTCCTCCATTGGACCCCGCACTCAGTCCAATGGTTGGCTGCTAGCATCTACCTCTATCTGTAAGGCCCTTAGCAGGCCTCTAGAGAGACAGCCATAACAGGCTCCTTTCAGCAAGCATGTATTGGCAGCCATGATAGTGTCAGGGTTTGGTGACACTATGACTCTCCAGGTAGGACAGTCTCTGGATAGCCTTGCCTACAGTCTCTGCACCACACTTTGTCTCCATAATTGCTCCTATGAATATTCAGTTCTCTTTCTCAGAAAAACCAAAGCACCCACACTTCGGTCTTCCTTCTTCTTGAGCTTCATGTGGTCTGTGAATTGTGTCTTGTTTATTCAGAACTTTTAGGCTAATATCCACTTATCAATGAGTGCCTACCATGTATGTTCTTTTGTGATTGGGTTACCTCACTTAGGATGAAACTTTCTAGTTCAATCCATTTGCCTAAGAATTTTATGAATTCACTGTTTTTAATAGCTAAGTAGTACTTCATTGTGTAAATATACCAAATTTTCTGTATCCATTCCTCTGTCGAAGGACATCTGGGTTTTTTCCAGCTTCTGGCTATTATAAATTAGGCTGTTATTAACATAGCATGTATCCTTATTACACATGTTGGAGCATCTTCTGGGATGCTCCAACCTAGAAGCATATAGCCCAGGCAGGACTGGTATAGCCCAGGAGTGGTATGGCTGGGTTGTCAGGTATGTCTAATTGTCTGAGGAACTGCCAAACTGATTTTCAAAGTGGATGTACCAGCTTACAATCCCTCCAGCAATGGAGGAGTGTTCCTCTTTCTCCACATCCTTGCCAGTATCTGCTGTCACCTGAGTTTTTCATCTTAGCCATTCTGACTGCTGTGAAGTAGAATCTCAGGGTTGTTTTGATTTGGATTTCCCAGATAACTAAGGATGTTGAACATTTCATTAGGTGCTTCACAGCCATTTGAGTCTCCTCAGTTGAGAATTCTGTTTAGCTCTGTACCCCATTTTTAATAGGGTTATTTGACACTCTGGAGTTTAACATCTTGAGTTCTTTGTATACATTGAATATTAGCCCTCTATCGAATGTAGGATTGGTAAAAATCTTTTCCCACTCTGTTGGTTGCCATTTTGTCCTATTGACAGTGTCCTTTGCCTTACAGAAGCTCTGCAGTTTTATGAGGTTCCATTTGTCGATTCTTGTTCTTAGAGTGTAAGTCATTGGTGTTCTGTTTGGGAAATTTTCCCCTGTGCCCATGTGTTCAAGGCTCCTCTCCTCTTTCTCCTCTATAAGCTTCAGTGTTTCTGGTTTTATGTGGAGGTCCTTGATACATTTGGTCCTTGATACTCTATGAAGAATTGAGTTAGAATTTTGATGGGGATTGCATTGAATCTGTAGATTGCTTTAGGCAAGATGGCTATTTTTACTATATTAACCCTGCCAAGTCATGAGCATGGGAGATCTTTCCATCTTCTGAAGTCTTCTTTAATTTCTTTCTTCAGAGACTTAAAGTTCTTTTCATACAGATCTTTTACCTGCTTGGGTAGAGTCAAACCAAGTCCTTTTATATTATTTGTGACTATTGTGAAGGTTGTCATTTCCCTAATTTCTTTCTCAGCCTCTTTATCCTTTCAGTATAGGAAGGTTATTGATTTCAGTTATTTTTATATCCTGCCAGTTTGCTGAGGTTTTTTTTGTTTTGTTTTGTTTTGTTTTAATGGGGTTTAGGAGTTCTCTGGTGGAATTTTTGGGGTCACTTAAGGAAACTGTCATATCATCTCCAAATAGTGATAGTTTGACTTCTTCCTTTCCAATTTCATTCCCCTTGACCTCCTTTTGTTGTCTAATTGCTCTGGCTAACACTCCGAGTACTATATTGATCAGGTATGGAGAGAATGGCAGCCTTGTCTAGTACCTGATTGCTTCAAGTTTCACTCCTTTTAGTTTGATGTTGGCTACTGGTTTGATGTATATTGCTTTTACTATGTTGAGGTATGGGCTTTGAATTCCTGATCTTTCTAAGACTTTTATCATGAACAGGTGTTGGATTTTGTCAAATGCTTTTTCAGCATCTAATGAAATGATCATGTGGGGTTTTTCTTTGAGTTTGTTTATATTGTGAATTACATTGATGTATTTCTGTATATTGAGCCATCCCTGCATCCCTGGGATGAAGCCTACTTGATCATGATGGATGACTGTTTTGATATACTCTTGGATTCTGTTTTCAAGAATTCTATTGAGTATTTTTGCATCTGTATTCATAAGGGAAATTGGTCTGAAGTTCTTTGTAGGGTTTAGGTATCAGAGTAATTGTGGCTTCATAGAATGAATTGGGTAGTCTTCCTTCTGTTTCTACTTTGTGGAATAGTTTGAAAAGTATTGATATTAGGTCTTCTTGGATGGTCTGATAGAACTCTGCATTAAACCCATCTGATCCTGGGCTTCTTTTGGTTGGAAGACTATTAATGACTGCTTCTATTTCTTTAGGGGTTATGGGATTGTTTAGATCATTTATCTGATCCTGATTTAACTTTAACACCTGGTATCTGTATAGAAAAATTTCCATTTCATCTAGATTTTCCACTTTTGTTGAGTATAGGTTTTTGTAGTAGGATCTGATGATTTTTTATATTTTCTCATTATCTGATGTTATGTTTCCCTTTTCTTTTCTGATTTTGCTGATTTGAATACTGTTTCTGTGCCCTCTGGTTAGTTTAGCTAAGGGTTTATCTATCTTGTTCGTTTTTTTTTTTTTCAAAGAACTACCTCCTGGTTTGGTTGATTATTTGTATAGTTCTTTTTGTTTCCACTTGGTTGATTTCAACCCTGAGTTTGATTACTCCCTGTCATCTAATCCTCTTGGGTGCATTTGCTTTTTTTGTTCTAGAGCCTTTAGCTGTTAGTGTATGCTCTTTCCAGTTTCGTTTTGGAGGCACTCAGAGCTATGAGTTTTCCTCTTAGCACTGTTTTCATTGTTTCCCATAACTTTGGGTATGTTGTGTCTTCGTTTTCATTAAATTCTAAAAAGTCTTTAATTTTCTTCTTTATTTCTTCCTTGACCAAGTTATTGTTGAGTAGAATGTTGTTCAGTTTCCATGTGTATGTGGGCTTTCTGTTGTTGTTGTTGTTGTTGTTGTTGTTGTTGTTGTTGAAGACCAGTCTTTTTCCGTGGATACGGTGCATGGAATTATTTCAGTCTTCTTATATCTGCTGAGGTCTATTTTGTGACTGAGTATATGGTCATTTTGGAAAAGGTATCATGATGTGCTGAGAAGAATGTATATTCTTTTGTTTTAGGATAAAATGTTCTATAGTTATCTATTAAATCCATTTGGTTCAAAACTTCTGTTAGTTTCACTGTTTCTCTGTTTAGTTTGTGTTTCCCTGATCTGTCCAATTATAAGAGTTGGGTGCTGAAGTATCCCACTTGTGTGAGATGCATTGTGTGCTTTGACATTTGGTAAAGTTTCTTTCATGAATATTGGCATCCTTGTATTTGGAGCATACATGTTCTGAATTGAGAGTTCATCTTGGTAGATTTTTCCTGTGATCAGTATGAAGTGTCTTTCCTTATCTTTTTTGATTACTTTAGGTTGAAATTCAATTTTATTCGATATTAGAATGGCTACACAAGCTTTTTTCTTGGGACCATTTGCTCAGAAAATTGTTTTCCAGCCTTTTAATCTGAGGTAGTATCTGTCTTTCTGCCTGAGATGAGTTTCCTGTATGCAGCAAAATGTTGGTTCCTACTTATGTGTCCAGTCTGTTAGTCTTTGTCTTTTTATTGGGTAATTGAGACCATTGACATTAAGTGATATTAAGGAAAAGTGATTGTTGTTTCCTGTTATTTTTGTTAATAGAGGTAGAGTTACATTTATGTGGCTCTCTTCTTATTGGTTTGTTAAAAGAAGATTAATTTCTTGCTTTTTCTAGTGCACATTTGCCCTCCTTTTGTTGGTGTTTTCCATTCATTATACTTTGAAGGGCTGGATTTGTGGAATGATATTCAGTAAATTTGTTTTTGTCATGGAATACCTTGGTCTCTCTCTATGGTAATTGAGAGTATTGCTGGGTATAGTAGACTAGGTTGGCATTTTTGTTCCTTTAGGGTCTATATGACATCTGCCCAGGATCTTCTGGCTTTCATAGTCTCTGGCGAGACGTCTTGTGTAATTCTGATAGGACTGCCTTTATATGTTACTTGACCGTTTTTCTCTTACTGCTTTTAATATTTTTTCTTTGTTTAGTGCATTTGGTGTTTTAATTATTATGTGATTGGAGGAATTTATTTTCTGGTCCAATCTATTTGGAGTTCTATAGGCTTCTTGTATGTTCATGGGCATCTCTTCCTTTAGGTTAGGGAAGTTTTCTTGTATAATTTTGTTGAAGACATTTACTGGTCATTTAAGTTGGAAATCTTCACTCTTTTCTATACCTGTAATCCTTAGGTTTGGTCTTCTCATTTTATCTTAGATTTCCTGGGTGATTTGGGTCAAGAGCTTTTTGCATTTTATGTTTTTTTTACTGTTGTGTCAATGCTTTCTATGGTATCTTCTGCATCTGAGATTCTCTCTTCTATCCTTGTATTCTGTTATTGATGCTTGCATCCATACCTCCTGACTTCTTTCCTAGGTTTTCTATGTCCAGAGTTGTTTCCCTTTGTGATTTCTTTATTGTTTCTACCTCCATTTTTAGATCCTGGATGATTTTGTTCAGTTCCTGCCCCTGTTTTGTTGTGATTTCTTGTAATTTTTTAAGGGCTTCTACCTATTCACCCAAGTTCTCCTGTATTTCTTTAATGGAGTTATTTATGTCCTTCCTGAAGCCCTCTATCACCATCATGCGCTGTGATTTTAAATCCAGATCTTTCTTCTCTGGTGTGTTGGGGTATCTAGGACTTGCTGTTTTAGGAGAACTGGGTTGGGCTGGTGCCATGTTGCCTTGTTTTTTGTTGGTAATGTTCTTGTGTTTGCCTTTTGCCACCTGGTTATCTCTGGTGTTAGTGGGTCTTGCTTTCTCTGACTGTGGCTTATGTGTTCTGTAAGCCATTGTATCTGTACTCCTGAGATTCCCATTCTCTCTGTGAACACAAGTATGTAGGCAGTCCTGGGAGACCAACTCTCTTGTGGTGGTATTTTTGTATGTAGCTCTGTGGCCCAGGATTAGTTCTGCGCTTTCAGGCCTCTCCAGAGTCCTGGGAGTTTAGCTATCTCCCTGCACCACCTGGATATGGAGCACTGTGGCAGAAGATTTTCCCCAGCTGGAGAAAGAAACTGGAAGTCTCCTGCCTGAGGGTTCCGGATGGGTTCCTCGGAGCAGCAGGAGTGGTTCTACCTGTTCTCTCAAGCCTCTCCACACACCTGTGGAGAGACCTGAAGCAGAAGGGGCTAAAGGAACTGAAAGGAAGTGGTATTCAGGAGGGTGGGGGTTTTGATGGTTCATGGGTGTTGAATCTGCTGCCCCCCCC
>BDUI01000056.1:254711-289473 GCA_002335545.1 Apodemus speciosus | reverse complement strand
TACAAAGTGAGTTCCAGGACAGCCAGGGCTACACAGAGAAACCCTGTCTCAAAACAACAACAACAACAACAACAACAACAACAACAACAACAATAATAATAATAATTAATAAAAATATATTTTAAAATAAAAAATTGTAAAAAGGAAAAAATAAATAAATAAAAATGGGGTACAGAAATAAAGAACTCTCAACAGAGCAATCTTGAGTGGCTGAGAAGCATGTAAAGAATTGTTCAAAGTCCTTAGTCATCCGGGAAAATGCAAATCGAAACAATTCTGAGGTTCCATCAGAATGGCTAAGATCAAAACTCAAGAGAGCACATGCTTTCAAGGATGTGGTACAGGGGAGTACTTTTTTATTGCTGGTGGGAGTGCAAACTTGTACAACCTTTTTGAAAACCAATTTGGCGGTTTCTCAAAGAACTGTGAATAATTCTAGCTCACAACCCAAATATAACACTCCTGGGCTTGTACCCAAAAGATCCTCCAATATCCCTCAAATATACTTTTTTCAACTATATTCATAGCAGCTTTATATGTAATAGTCAGAAACTGAAAATAACCAAGATGTCCCTCAACTGAAGACTTAATAAGGAAAATATGGTACATTTACAGAATGGAATACTATTCATCTATTAAAAACCTAGACATCATGAATTTTGCAGGCAAATGGATGGAACTTGAGAATATCAACCTCTGTGAGGTAACTCTGTTCCAAAAGAACATGCATAGTATGTACTCCCTTATAAGTAGATATTAGCCATGAAATTCGGGTACCATGCTACACCATTGTCCCAAAGAAGCTAAACAAAAGATGGCCCAAGTGAGGAGGTTTGAATCTTACTTAGAAGGGGGAATAAAATAGTCATAAGAGAAGAGATGGAGGATGGAGAGGGAGATGGAGGGAGGGAACTGAGAGGAGGGGGGCATGGAGAGGGGAATGAGAGGCTAAGATCAGATGTGGAGAAGGACAGGAAAGATAGTAAGATATCTATGAAAATGAATGGAAATCTGCAAATGACAGGTAAGGGGAGAGGTGGGGGAGTGTATCTCTAGGACTAGACAGAGATCTGGGATAGGGAAGGAAACCAAGAATAAATGGGATGACTATAGCTGTTACTCACAACATTGGTGATATGGAACCTGAAGAGGCCACCTGTAGCCAGGCAGGAGCCTCAGTGCAGGGATGGAGATACCCACCCACCTTCAAAACTTTCAACCCAAAATTTATCCTGTCTACAAGAAATGATGGCATGGGGGATGGAGCAGAGACTGAGGGAATGGCCAACCAACAACCAGTCTAATTTGAGAATCATTCCATGGGCAATCACCATAGCCTAACACTATTAATGATGTTCTATTATGCTTGTAGAAAGAAGCATGTTGTCCTCTGAAATATTCCACCCAGCAGCTGACTCAGACAGATATGAACACCCATAGCCATAATTGGAGACAATTATGGAAGAGTAGGGGGCAGGATAGGAAGTAGGTCCCAAGTGGATAGGAAGTCCATAGGAAGACCAACGGAGTCAACTAACCTGGACCTTTGGGACTCTCAGAATCTGAACCACCAACTGAAGAACATACATGGATTGAACCTAGGTCTCCCTGCACATATGTAGCAGCATGGTCTTCATATAGTTCTCAAACAACTTTAACAGGGGCTTATCCACAAAGGCCCCGTACATGGGATATGTTCTTCAGCCTGGGCTGCCTTGTCTGACCTCAGTGGAAAAGAAAGCACCTAGCCTTGCAGAAACTTGAAGTGCTAGGGTGTGAGGAATATCCAGGAGGCCCCCACTTACTCAAAGGAGGATGGGGGTGGGGCAGTGAAGAGGATGTAAAGTGAATAAGTTAAAAACAATAAATTAAAAAGAAAAGAACAAAAAAATATTGGCATGAAGTAATATTTTTAATAGGCTAAGTGGTAAGCTAGTTGCCGATTAATTAACAAACTATTCATTTCAAGGTTTTAAACTTCATGTATCAGTGATGACTAACATATATAATTCTTCATAGACTTTTGTTGACAGCAACTGGCTAACCTATTGTTTGAGGAAAAGAGAATCACAGAACATAAAAAAAACCTGCTCTATTTGTTACAGAAGCATTGATGAGAGTTTCCATTGGTAAACATACAAATGTGAAGATTAAGTAGTTTCATACTCTGAGTAACAATACTTATTATCAGTACATGGCACTAAAATTTTATGTTAAAAATGTTTATTTTCTGTAGGCCTTGAGTTCTGTCTCAGCACCCTGTCTGACAACACCCAGAGGAAGCTTGACATCCAGGTGCTCAAACACACCCAGGATCAGAGGTGAGAAGTATAACTGGGTCCCCTAAGATCCAGGGACTAAGGAACCCCTGCCCAGACAATGGCATGGATTCCTTCCAGTCTGAACCTGCACCTATAGCAGAACTGGGGTGCTGGCTCTGCATCCACTCTTAAAATACATAGAAGGAGTCCAACTCCCAGGTAATCTGAAAATCATGGGATCAAAGGATCTTAAGATCGAAGAGGAAGCTCAACTCCCAGGAGATTGGACACATGCAGGAATACTGGAGCACACACTCAAGATCACAGCTGAGGCCACAACATCTTTCCCAACAACCAGCATGACTAGGACCCCCACAGGAACCAGAGGAAAGCAAACTCCAGCCCAGGCAGAGGCACAGGTCCCTTCCAGCTTCTATGTGTGCCCAGAACAAATCTAGGGCTCTGGATCCACAACCACCCCTGCAACACCCAGAGAAGTCTTGACTCCCAGGACCTCTGAAAGAACAGTATCTCAGGAGCCTGGTCACACCAGGATTTCCAGATCCTAGAAGCAACTTGATTACCAGGAGCTCAGGATTACAGGATCACAGAGACAGTGGGACTTTGAGGAGTTCTGCCACAACCAGGATCACAGGAGGGACAGGCTCCAGTCAGACAGCAAGGGCAGGTAGCATTAGAGATAACCAGATGGCAAGAGGCAAGAACAAGAACAGAAATCAAGTTTACTTGGCATCATCAGAAGCCAGTTCTCCCACCACAGCAAATACCACAAAACGCTAGAAAAGCGAGACTCTGGTTTAAAAATCACATCTCACGATGATGATAGAGTACTTTAAGAAGGACCTTAAAGAAATACAGGAAAACACAGGTAAACAGGTAGAAGACCTTAAAGAGGAAACACAAAAATTCTTTAAAGAATTACAGGAAAACACTAACAGGTGAAGGAATTGAACAAGACCATCCCAGATCAAAAAATTGAAATAGAAACAATAAAGAAATCACAAACACATACAGACAAGCATGGAGATAGAAAACCTATAAAAGAGATCAGGAGTCATCAATGTAAGCATCACTAACAGAATACAAGAGATAGAAGAGAGAATCTCAGGGGCAGAAGATACCATAGAAATCATTGACACAATAGTCAAAGAAAATGCAAAATGCTAAAAAAAAAATCCTGACCCAAAACATACAAGAAATCCACAACACAATGAGTAGACCAAACCTAAGTATAATAGGTATAGAACAGAATAGAAGAGAGTGAAGAATCATCAACAAAATTATCAAAGAAAACTTCCATAAACTAAAGAAAGAGAAGCCCATGAACATACAAAAGGTCTACAGAACTCCAAATAGATTGGACTACAAAAGAAATTCCTGCTGTCACAAAAATAATAAAAACACCAAATGCATAAAACAAAGAAAGAATATTAAAAGCAGTAAGAAAGAGATCAAGTAACATATAAAGGCAAAAAAGACGTATCACAATTACATAAGACTTCGCACCAGAGACTCTCAAGGCCAAAAGATCCTAGACAGATGTTATACAGACTTTAAAAGAACACAATTGTCAGCTGAGGCTACTATACCCAGCAAAACACTCAATTATCATAGAATGAGAAAAGAAGACATTCCATTGCAAAAACAAATTTACACAGTATCTTTCCACAAATCCAGCCCTACAAAGATTAGTAGATGTAAAACTCCAACAAAAGGAGGGAAACTACACCTTAGAAAAAGCAAGAGAGTAATCTTCCTTCAACAAATCCATAAGAAGATAGCCAAACAAACATAATTCCATCTCCAACAAGAAAAATAACAGGAAGCAACAATCACTATACCTTAATATCTCTTAACATCAATGGACTCAATTCCCTAATAAAAAGACATGGACTAACGGACTCGATACATAAACAGGACCCAGCATTTTGCTGCATACAGGAAATGCACCTCAATGACAAAGACAGACACTACCGCATAGTAAAGGATGGGAAAACAATTTTCCAAGCAAATGGTACCATGAAACAAGTTGGAGTAGCCATTCTAATATCAAATAAAATCAACTGGTTTTCAATAGCAACAAAAGCAACAGAAAGCTCACATACACACAGAAACTGAATAACGTCCTACTCAATGATAACTTTGTCAAGGAAGAAATAAAGAAAAAAAGTAAAGACTTTTTAGAATTTAAAAAAAATTAAGGCATAACATACCCAAACTTAAGGAACACAATGAAAGCAGTACTAAGAGGAAAAACCATAGTTCTATGTACCTCCAAAAAGAAATTAGAAAGAACTTACATTAGCAGCTAGATGACAACATCTGAAAGCTCTTGAACAAAAAAAGCAAATACACTCAAGAGGTATAGATGTCAGGAAATGATCAAACTCAGGAATGAAATCAAACAAGTGGAAACAAAAAGAACTATACAGGTATCAACAAAACCAGGAACTGGTCCTTTGAGAAAATCAATAAAATAAATAAGTCCTTAGCAACACTAACCAGAGGGCACAGAGACAGTATCCAAATTATCAAAACCAGAAAAGGTAGCTATAAGGACAGAAACCAGGGAAATTTAAAAATTCATCAGACCCTACTACTAAAGCCTCTTCTCAACAAAATCTGGATGAAATGGATAATTCTTTAGACAGATACCAGGTACCAAAGTTAAATGATGATCAGATTAACCATTGAAACAACCCCATAACCCCCCTAAAGAGATAGAATAGGTATTAAAAGTCTCCCAACCATAAAAAGCCCAGGACCAGATGGGTTTAGTGCAGAACTCAATCAGATCTTCAAAGAAGACCTAAGACCAATACTTTTCATACTATTCCATTGAATAGAAACAAAAGGAATCCTACCCCATTCATTCTATGAAGCCACAGCTATGCTTATATTCCAAACCACACAAGACCCAACAAAGAAAGAGAACTTCAGACCAATTTCTCTTATGAATATTGATGCAAAAATACTCAATAAAATTCTTGCCAACTGAATCCAAGAAGACATCAAAACAACCATTTATAATGATCAAGTAGGCTTCATCGCAGGGATTCAGGGATGATCCAAAATATGGAAATCCATCAATGTAATCCACTATATAAACAAACTCAAAAGAACAAAAAACCACAACCGGCAACCAACAAATTGGGAAAAGATTTTCACCAACCCTACATCCAACAGAGGGCTAATATCCAATATATACAAAGAATTCAAGACGTTAGACCCCAGAGAACCAAATAACCCTATTAAAAATGGGGTGCAGAGCTGAACAAAGAATTTTCGCCTGAATAACTTCGGGTGGCTGAGAAGCACCTTAAGAAATGTTCAACATCATTAATCATTAGGGAAATGCAAATCAAAACAACCCTGTGATTTCACCTAACACCAGTCAGAATGGCTAAGATTAAAAACTTAGGAGACAGCAGGTGTTGGCGAGGATGTGGAGAAAGAGAAACATTCCTCCACTGCTGATGGGATTGCAAGCTGGTACAACCACTGTGGAAATCAGTCTGGTGGTTCCTCAGAAAACTGGGCATGGTACTTCCGGAGGACCCTGTTATACCGCTCCTGGGCATATACCCAAAGGATTCCCCTGCATGCAATAAGGACGCATGCTTCACTATGTTCATAGCAGCCTTATTTATAATAGCCAGAAGCTGGAAAATACCCAGATGTCCATCAGTGGAGGAATGGATACAGAAAATGTGGTATATTTACGCAATGAAATACTACTCAACAATTAAAAACAATAATTCATGAAATTTTTAGGCAAATGGTTGGAACTGGAAAATATCATACTAAGTGAGGTAACTCAGTCACAACAGAACACACATGGAATGTAGTCACTGATAAGTGGATATTAGCCCAGAAGCTCAGAATACCCAAAACACAACCCACATATCAAATCATTCCCAAGAAGAAGGAAGGAAAGGGCCCTGGTCCTGGAAAGGGTTGATGCAGCATTGTAGGGGCTTGCCAGGGCAGAGGAGTAGGGGGGGGGGGTTGATTGGGGACCAGGCAGAGGGAAGAGGACTTATTGGACTTAGGAGGAGGGGGAAACCGGGAAAGGGAAAATCATTTGGATTGTAAACAAAGAATATAGAAAATAAATAAAAGAAAAGAAAAGAAAAGAAAAAAACCCACATGATCATCTAATTAGATGCTGAGAAATCATTTGTCAAAATTCACCACCCCTTCATTGTAAAGGTCTAGGAAAGATCAGGAATTCAATGCCCATATCTAAACATAGTAAAAGTAAAATATACAGCAAACCAGTAACCAACATCAAACTAAATGGGCAGAAAATTGAAGCAGTCCCACTAAAATCAGGGACTAGACATGGCTTCCCACTCTCTCCCTACCTATTTTATAAAGTACTCAAATTCCTAGCCAGAGCAATGAGACAATAAAAGGAGGTCAAAGTGATACAAATTGGCAAGGAAGAAATCAAAATATCACTATTTGCAGATGATATGATAGTAAACTTAAGTGACCTCCCAAAATTCCACAAGAGGACTGATAAACCTGATAAACAACTTCAGCAAAGTGGCTGGATATAAAATTAACTTAAACAAATCAGTAGCCTTCCTATACTCAAAGGATAAATGGGCTGAGAAAGAAATTAGGGAAGTGACACCCTTTACAATAGTCACAAATAATATAAAATATCTTGGTGTGACTCTAACCAGACAAGTGAAAGATCTGTATGAGAACTTCAAATCTCTGAAGAAAGAAATTGAAGAAGACCTCAGAAAATGGAAAGATCATCCATACTCATGGATTGGCAGGATTAATATAGTAAAAATAGCCATCTTGCCAAAAGCAATCTATAGATTCAATGCAATCCCCAATTTAAAATCCCAAATTAATTCTTCATAGAATGAGAAAGAGCAATTTTCAAATCCATTTGGAATAACAAAAAACCCAGGAGAGCAGAAACTATTCTTAACATTCAAAGAACTCCTGGAGGATCAACATCCCTGACCTCAACCTGTGTTACAGAGCAATTGTGATAAAAACTGCCTGGTATTGGTACAGAGACAGGCAGGTAGATCAATGGAATGGAATTGAAGGTCCAGAAATAAACCCACACACCTATTGTCACTTGCTTTTTGACAAAGGAACTAAACCATCCAGTAGAAAAAAAGACATTTTCAACAAATGGTGCTGATTGAACTGGTTTAGTCTTTGGATATTATTTCCAATGTTTTTGGAAATGATACTAAGCATTTTCTTTTCATTTCAATTCTATGCATTTAAGCAAAACAAAATTCTCTTCATTGACAATGTATCAAAATAATGTTTAATGTTATATGTCCTATAGCTTAAAACTTTCAACCAAATTTAAGTTGCATTATGTAAAAACAGGTACATCTATCTCATTATGCAATTATTTTTATTAAATGATAAAATTGTAAATATACTGAAGGATTACCTTAAATTAAATTTATTTATGTTTTATTACAAGGACGTTATATATATATCTTCTTTACACTTCTTTACAGTCCCCTGGTTATATACATTTTTGTCCAGGAGAAAGAGGTGAGTAGAAACTTCAGATGCCTAGTAGCTTCCTACATTGTCCCCAACTTCCAGAAATGCCATTCTTTGTCTCTCAAAATCAAAATTTAAAAACATAGACTGTTATTTGGGATTGTGTGGTGACTATTTATTTTTCTTTATTTTGAGTTTGAGAAATCTGGACACTGATTTCAACTGTATTTATCTTACCTATCTGATCTGAGTTTCACATTGTCTCTCTTTCTTACACATTTATTTCCAATTATATGAGTTTAGACTAGGAGAAATTTGGGTATTTAAACTCTTTTCTTTCTGTTTGTTACATAAAAATTTTGTCACATGAAGTTAATTTTCTAGCCCTCTGAAGCTATGCCAGTGTTTCGCGAAATGTAAAGAGACACCATCCTACACTAGAGCCAGCTACTCTCTGTCCCTGGTGGTCTAGCTGCCTCCATGGGTAGCCCCATATAACAACCATGCATCTCATGRTTCCTGACTGCAGATTGTAACCGGGTAAAATCAAAACTCTAGAGACTTGTGATTTATCTATCAGATTCATATTAGTAAATTTGCAACCCATAAATGCCCACACAATGAGCTCAAAACCCAATTAATATAAACACAAGCTACACCCTATATGGGGCAAACACACCATACTTATTTAATCATAATAACCAGGAATGTGTGGTTCTGGCTCCTCTTCCTCTCCTATAGGTTCCATCTTATCTCTTCCTCTACTTCCCTTCTTTTCTGTCCCTCTGTACTCTCTGTACTGGGCTCTAATATTCTCAGCCCACCTTCCTTTTCCACTGTCCAATCTCAGGGTCTCAACTTATCTTATACCTCACCTGCACGTAGACAGCAATCCATATGTCAGGCTATAATTCTCTTTACTTATTTTAATTAGTCTGTATATTCCTTTAACTTTGAAATCTCTAAATCATATGCTCTCTCTAACCCATTGAGATAAGAATAATAACTATGTGGTATGTTTTGTATATGATAATATGTATTTAAAATAAAATTTAAGATATTAGGTAAGATATTATACAAACAACTGACAGGGTGATCCATTCTGAAGGCGATAACTACAGTAATGAGTTTAAAATTAAACTTATTTCCCAAATGATATAGATACTAACTTTACTTTCAAGTCTAATAACTGAGTTGTAATGGAGTGGTGATAGATTTTTTTAGTAAAAATATAAACCAAAATTCCAATTTTTCTATTTGATGGTCCTAGAATTTTGCCACCACTTGGTTTCTTTGTGGTTCCACTTTTGATTCTAATAACGGGACAAGAATACTTCAAGATCGGCCATGTACCTTCAGATGTTTAAGTGAGGATGCTAAAGGCTACTTGCTTCATTTTGATGTCTGGTGTTGTCATATCCTGTGTAATGCTAATCTAGTTACATTTCTCCACATCATTATATTATCACCTACCAAATGAATAATAAAACAGTTTTATCATGTTATTGTTAGGATTAAGTGAGATGTGCCACAGCCTCTCTATACCATTTTTGTACTTAATATTTTATTTAGAGGGTTCTTGAAAACTAAGAGTGTCAGAGTTTTAAAATCATAAACACCAGAAAAACCAAAGTATGATATACATAAAAATGTTATAAGTACTCAGTATCTTGATATTTGTATATTCATAATGTAATAACACTTCATATTAAATATGATTGGAAATTATTTAGCCTCATGTTACTTTGGATGTTTAAGATTTATCTACACCTAAGAGATTTTTGAAGGCACAAACTTCCTAATTTTTGGCATGATTTATCAAAACATTATTAATTCACAAAAATTGGCATTAGACCATCAATTTCTTCAGAAGTAATTATAAAGCAAGACCATTTAGCAGCTTCAAAAACAAATACACCTTTCCTTCTGAAGGGGAAGAAGTGTTGAATACAAAGTAAAATGTTCTTCCTTTAACTGTAAATTGGTTTAATACACTATAAATTGTTTTGTAAAAGTTGATCTGAACTATGCACAAAATATTCCTATAATAGGAATTTATTCCTTAAAATTATCATGCTGTTCATCACCAGAAAAATTAAATAAATAAAAAGGAATCTTTACAGAAATGGATTGGTCTAGTAACATATTACATGTTTAAATATACAACTCAGATTGCAGAGCTATTATTAAGGTCTCAAAGTATGGGACTGGAACTGAAAGATGCTCTTCAGCTGCAAATATGTAGCAATTATCACAAAATGAACTTCATTCCACATTTTTGCTAATCACCATGGCAACCTGAATTCAATGAATTCTTTCTGGGAAATATTCCAGAGTCTATCAGACATTTTTAGCATAGTTCAGAAGTTTAGAATATTTTTGCTTGCTTGGTTGCTAATATTCTTGTTTAGAGCATTATACATGAATATTCTATAATACTGAAGCAGTTTGAAAACTGCAACCAACTAGTGTACAATAATAAAGTTCTTGGGTTCAAACAGAAAGGATATACTCATCATATACACAAGTCATACATTTTATGCTATTGTTAAGAATCTGTGGGCTTATAGCTTTTATTTTAATTCATTTATAACTTCTAGAATTTCATTTATATACTTTCAAATTTAAATATTATATATGTTAGGCATAATAATGAGTCCAATCAATATGTGATATTGAAAGAATTTTGAGGTTGAGGCTACAGTTCAACGGTAAAACCCTTGCTTGTCATGCAAAAGACCCCAGTCTCCCTCTCTTAATCTAAAATTTAAAAAGTAAGTTAAGTTAAACAATAGAAAACATATCCAATTTTTCAATTATATATTAATATGTTATGATAGACATCAAAAACTGATGAATTTGGGCACAAATTCAATTTAATGTCTATTTTATGCAAATAATTTGGAGATAAGGTGTAAGAATCTATGAACATGACCTCTACTGACTATGTTATGTTTTGGACCCAAGGGACTGAGGTACATATTTTACATAGGAAAGCAGACCCGGCTTTGACATCTAACAGCATCCTACACTACCTGCTGGCATACACTGCTTCTAACCCTGAACTTTCCTGCTCAGAGTCTGGGTTGCCCTTTCCCCAGAGATTCTTCCTCATATATTCCAGACATTTTGCAACCCCCTCTCTCTTTCTCTCCTTACATGCTCGCCCTTTCTCTCTTCCTCTCTTTCTCCTCCTCCTCTTCTTCCTCTTCCTCTTTTTCTTCCTCTTTCCCCTCCACTTCCTCTCTCTCACCATGGTGACTACCCTGGCCTCTGTCATTGGGGCCAGTGAACTCACCCAAGATCAGTTTCTTAGTAAACTTGCATTTAATATAATCTAATCTGGTTTGAATTGGCTCATTTTGCTGGTGGAGAATTAACCTATCCATCAAGTCTCTCATCATGTTGTGTCAAGAAATGTTCATGAACCCCAAAGACCATCAAGGAGCTGAATCCAATGTAACCACATTAGGACATCTGATTGGGGAGCCATTATGGCTGTTGACATAATTGGCTGCTGCTGGGAGCCAAACTATAAACTTAACTTCTGCTTTTTTCTTAATTGGTGGTTGTTATGAAGTGAAGTATCAGGGGCAGGCTTTTAACCTGGAGGGTCCAATTTGTTGAGGAATAACCTGAAAACTGGTGCTAGATGCAGGTCTTGGGGGATAGCCTTGAAACTGATGCTAGGTACCAGCCTGTTAGTTAGCTAGAGTTCAACCTTAGGTCAGGTTCTCTAAGATGGAGTCTGAAAACAAAAGATTTGATCCCTCAGTTACACCACCAGTCTCTCACCATATTGGGCAGGTAACTGGAAAAGGACTCATAACAAACATGTTGTTTTGTTATTTGAAAAAACACAAATAAGAGCAATAGATTAACATTGACTGAGACTGAGGACAGATGTCCAGTTTTTATTATATATTTTATTAGGTTATTCATATCCATGCATCATACCTTTATGAGTTACCTTTAAAATTACCTGTATATATGTATCCATAGAGAGGCTTCTTAAGTTAACAGTGTGATTGAAAAGATAGGAACATGGAGAAAGCTGGAGAATAGAGAAGACAGAGGAAAGTGATCGGGGAGTAGGGAGGGAGAAGTACATGATACAGAAAAAGAAAATGTTTCTGAAATCTACCAGTATGTACAATGACTATATACTAATAGAAAGTAAAAGAGATAGTTGACAAAATAGTTATAGTTTAGAATTTTTGCCCATGATGTTTGTTTGGACATGAATTAAGATGTGACCCCATTAAATCACTTCTGGATATTAGTTTTTATTTTTCTCATTAGTGTGGATTATTTGTGTGCAAGTTATGGAGGTTAGAGCTTTTAATTAAACTCTGCTGCATCCTTACTGATTTTTATCGAAATTCACAGTTTCATAACTACTTTCCTATCAGCTTTCTGTCTGAAGTCAATTCACATTTTTCTTCCCTGAGTTTTGAGAGTATTGACTGTCTTTTTTCTAGAAGGTTATACCAATCTTTGAATCATGAAATGATCCTTAGAAGTTTTGGGCACTCAAGTCCCCAGCACTCCTTGAATTGCAACTGCCTAGTTGCTTTGAGCCAAAAACAGCTGTTGAAGCCAGTAATGAACTTTAAAAACAAAGATATACGCCAAGATAATATTTGTCCTCTTGTGAACATTTATAACCAAAAGAAAAATAATTTAGCAATATTTGAAGGGAAGAACACTCACGTTAGCGGAACTAATTAGAATGTCTATTGTATAAAAAAACACCCATTTCAGAAATTTCAAATATTGGAGCATATTTGTTTTGTAGTTGGAGAGCTGACTATGTACATTTTACAATCTATAGTAATGCCTTAAATTTGATTTTAAATTTGATAAGATCTTTAGAAAAGATTTGGAACATTGTTTCATTTGGAGCCTGCTGAGTAGAAAGTACTGTGAGAGGAGCAAGGGAAGTTGATGGACTCTTTTTTGCCCATACCGTTAGAACACAGGCTTACTTCTTGACTCTTTCTCTGGTGAGTTTCAACTCTACAATTAGCACTTCGACTCCATACAGGAATTATTGATCATATCCAATCTTTCTTAGGTTAACTTGAAAATTAAATATAAATACAGGTACAATGAAACTATTTGCCATACCCTTAAATTAGATCATTTCACACATAAAATTCAATTTGTGGAACTAATTAACTGATAATGTCTAAAAGAAGCACCATGGATAACCAGGTCTTTAAGTATTAGATCACTTGTACATGGGGAATGAATATACATTAATAAATACAGATTACATATTGTGCTTTTGAATTCAGGTTATATTTAAATGTGATTTTTATACCAGGAATAGTATTATACAGATTAAAATTAATACTACTAGCTGAACATATTTCGATTTATTGAGTTGGCTTCTTTTTATTTCACAAGAAACTAAATTATATATAAGCAATTATTAACACATGACAATAGTATTCCCATAAATTAAATTTTCTGTAGAGTAGAATTGTCTTAAAAAGTGATCAATTTATATTTAAAAGATAGCAAGTAAAAAATGAGGAAGAAATATAAATTTTCTTTTGATAAAAAAATTCTTATTTTATTGGATGACAAACGCACTGCATTGCTTATTAAATTTTCTCCCAGCTCTGAAGGTCATTTATACACACAGCTCTTTGATTATTAAGGAGCTTATTAATAAAGGCATATATAAAATACCCTTTACCCCCTCACTGGCATTTGCTTTATGCCACTTGCCATTGCTGATTTTAAGAAATTTTTGTAGACAATTCAGTACAGTCACAAATCTTCAAAGGTCAGAAGAAATCCAAAGGGTGTTTAATGGATGAAACACTTAAGTAATGTAGGGCAGATTATCAGAAAAAGTCTGAACTGTGAAACTCTGCATAAAGCTTCATGCTTTTATGATTATTATCTCCTCAAGAATTTTAAGGTGTATTTGTGTTCACAAATATATCTCAAGCAAACATTTTAGGAGATGAAAAGGAAGATTCTATATGACTGGGGACAAAACCACATATTGTAATGAAGGTGTGTTTCCATTGCAATTAGTCTTATTTTCTATATTAGTGAGAATATGGAAAATCATTAAAGAAATTGATTATGTAGGAGACAAATTATTTTGGATATTTAAACAAAATTTAAGCAAGGCTAACCTAGATCTAGTCATGGAAGCTTTTAGCCTTCATACAAGCTAATCTTGGCCTGGAATGTTTTCAGGCTCTGAGACTATTGCTAATTGTTTGTCCTTTCCTAGATCTGATCTCTGGTTCTACCCAGCTATTCTGGCTCCAATTCCTTGCTAAGTTGATTGATTCAATCTGGCTTCTTTCTTGGTCTCTGACTGAATTGCTTTGCTTGGGTCTCTTCTGGCAATCTCTTCAAATCTGGCTTCCTCACATTCTCTGTCTCATTCTATCTTCACCTGTGTCTAGCTTGTTCTCTCTCGGTAACCTCTTTCTATAACTGTCCTGGTAAAACTGCTTTCTCCTCTCTCTGTACTTTCTCTTAAGTAGCTCCTTTTTCCTCTCTTCTCTCATGAAAGTTGGGCATATCCTGTTCTGGCAAATCTTTCTCTAATTCATAACTTTGCCACTCAATTAGACATCACTTTCAGACATGGCTGTTTCCTTCTGCAAACTAACTTTACTGTCATTGCTTGGGACTAAAGGTGTGTGCTAAGGGTTTGTTTGTTCAGTTACCTAGACTTTAATATTTTACTTTGGTCTTAACATTTTACCTAGGCTGTAATAGGGCAGGCAAAGATACAACAATTAGGCTCTAACTCCCCAACGTCTATTCAGCCATGATGAATTAATCCATCAATGAAGTTAGAGCCTTCACGATGAAATCAAATACCTCTGAACACTATAATATTGAGGACTAATCTTTCAAACCTGGAGTACACAGGGCATTTTACATCTTTAAATCATAACAGAAGCTTGCAGATATTTCTGGTCATATTCAGTTTATAAGTGAGAGAAATGAGGAGTGAGATATCATAAATAAAAAGCATATTTAATTTTTTGCATTCAGTATAATATTGTCAACCCTTAGAGAACTTACTTATCCTGAAGAATGGTAGATATTATTTGGAAAGGTTTATGAAAATAAGTGATAAAATATGTCAAATATAAACATGTAAATAAAGTATTGTAAACCATCACAGAGAGTTTTTAAAAAAAAGTATACACATCATAAATGGATTATTTTCTGTTAAGCTATTAGTGAATTTAAGAGTGACTGGACTGAACATATGATTGGTGAATTCTAATAATATATAGGAAATAAAAATAAAAAACTAGGGTAATTCTCTGCTATAGTGACAGGTCATAAATAATCTTCTTTTACGTGTTTTTTAAATAGTTAAGTGTTCTTTATTGTGCTTTGATTTTGGCATTTTTCCATATAGTAAAATATTTACGTGTCTTTCATGGTACTGAATGATTTAAAATTAGCAATGAATATAGTAATTCTGCTATGTTCAGAAAGTATAATTCATTTTGTCATTATTATTGTGATAGCTACTGAGACATTATAATTAAGTAATGCTCATATGACATGCACTTTACCTAATTTGAAAATAACTGATACAAAGTTTCTTACAATTTTCCTCCTGTATATTATTTCATTGTTAATACTAAGACTGTGGTTTTCTAGACTTGAAAACTTCATGTATATTGATCAAATTGTTCTTCGTCTGACATTACTTTAAATTATTCAGTTAAATTAGTCACAGAAAAATAAAAAGTAGGCACAAAAGAAAATTTACTGGTCCAAGTCTTAAAGTAAATCCCTGTAGAGAGTTTGTGTTAAAGATTCTCAGTGTTAAAGCTATTGGTTTGATAAATAGTTGCAGTGTAAAGTGGAAATTGGGGAACATTTTTCTCAGAGAGCCAGAATTATATGGGACTACAGTGAGAAGACAATGGAAACATTAATCCCACAGATAATCATTTGGTTTTGGCTTACATCAATAATAACTTTCTTATATTAAGTTGTAACCCCAAGATTTCAAAGTGTTCTCATTCTCATTTTTATAATAATAAAATAATAATAATAATAATAATATAATAAATTGCTCTTTTGTTATATTTTATCTTTAATCTATAATTTGAAAGTGAACAAAAGACAAGACCTAACAATTATGAATGTATGAGGGGTTAGTGTTATATCAGCATTGTTTTATGTTGAGTTATGTTATGATTAAATGTGCTTTCTGTAATTCTTTTCACTTACTTAACTGTAACCACATAAGCATAACCCTTACATGATAATTTATGATGGAGGATTTGCAAACAGCTTTACAAACATTAGCTTCTTAATCTTTACAAATTGCTTTGAGGGCTTAATATGGGAACTAGTAGCATTTATGATTTATAGATAGAGAAAATGAAATAGGCAGGTGAGATTATTTATTTGTAAGAGATATTGACTGAACTGGGAATGAAGCCAGCATGCTGGAGTATTTTTCATGCTCTAGTCTTGTATCTTGGTTATGGAATGTAATGATTCATTATTTTAATGGAGTTACAGTATCACAGCAAATTATCTGATATCTGACATACTGTCAATAGAAATGCATACCTACAGTTCTATAGTTAGTGAGGCTAACAATGTTATCTCTAGCTTACTATAGATTGACAGGTTCCTGAAGTCACACTATTAAGCTGAAAGACTAAGTATTTCACAAAACAATATCATATGTAAATTTTGCTTCATTATAATCATTAGAGAATGTATAATCTTAGAGTATCTTATATACAAACTCCCAACTAAATTCACCTGCTATAGTATAGAATACTAGGACCCATAAAGATTGTATTGGACAATAGTTACTTGGATATCCTTACATTTTGTTAAACATACAAACAATTATTTATTGCATAAGAATCAATTCAAAGAAAGCTGTTGATCAGAAAATTCTGGGTCTACTAATTGTCATCAGGTTGTATCATGAGACTAATATTAGTCTGTAGCAGTAGGTGTATATTCTTGTACATGAAAGGAAGTTCTGAGGGGTACATTAAGGAATAAATCAGAACTTACTCAAACTATAGATTCAATCAGTCTTATAGGCACAGAATGATGTATATGTAAACAGTAGAAGGAGAAGAACCAGATACTGCATTACCAATTTCATACAGAAATGATATGCATATTATAGCAAGATGACTTATCCAAAAATAGAGGCTAACTTCTTCTCTCATCCAGCCTAATGGATGACTTATATGAATTTAATTCCTGTTTTAGTAGATTTTGATACCTTACATTAATGAGATAATGTTTATAGCTTCCAGATCTGATATTTCTATATGATACATATGTAGTTGGTTTATGGGATTGTAGTTGTGGACAGTACTGGGCCTCTGGAGCTGACTGAGAGGGTGAAAATTCTCCTGAAGGAACTTAAATGATTCAATACTGACACAATTTCTTTTCCATCAGGAAACATGTTTTCTATTTGCTATTGAGATGAATGAGTACTAGAGCAATATAGATGTATAGAGACAGTATTTGTGTTTATAATGAGACCACCTTGAGTCAGATGCAATCTGATATGAGCCCAACAATTTACAGAGAACGTGAACATCTCTCACATCTAGAGATGGCCGGAGTGTTCCCTGAGAGAGTCCCTCAGTTATATTCTGATTGACAGCATTACTACCACATCTATGCTACTTTCATGGCCAGTTGTAGTAGAAGCATCCCAGGTGGGGCATGGCAAGTGATAGCGTTGGGTTACCAATGGGGAAGTAATCAAATTAGGATAGAGGGTTGATAACTGCCTAACTCAGATGCTTTAAGCTTATTATAAATATAAAGGTTTTATATCTTTTATTTTGACACTTTATGGTCTAAGTGGGTTAAAAAAAAAAAAAACCAAAAGAGTACTTACTACATCACTGTGATAAGGCTGTGGCCTATTCCTGCTACCAGGCCTTCCTTACTGCCATGGCTTCTTACCTGCTGCCATATTTTCCTTGCCAAAATTTTGATTGTATCTCCCTGAACTATAGACCAAAATTCTTCCTCTCTTTGCTTCCTTCTTGTCAGGTATATAGCCACACTAAGGACAAATGTAACCAACACAGAAAAGTGACACTGGAAAGTAAGGCAACTGATTTTAGCCTGACCATGTTGTTCTTAGATCTTTAGAAATTGAATGTGGAAAGCTTGTGGGATTCTAGTAATATGTGGGTAGAAAATCCCTAACATTTGTAAGGAGAGCTCAATAGGAAATTCTTGTGTGTTGTTTAGAAGACCAAATTGCCATGATAAATGCAAATGGTCCAAGTCTGGCTTGTGAAGTTTCAGAAGGGAGACATGAACTCTACCAGGAACTGAGCTAAATGCTATTCATTGTRCATTTTGGCAGCAGGTATGGCTGCATCCTGCTCATCTCCTGAGAACTTGAGCAATCCTGAATTAAAAGCCCCTTTTCCCTTTATAGAATAGTAATGTTTACTGTATTCCACTGTATTTTTCTTCAATTTACAAAGAACAATATACAATGAGATAAGAAGCCTCAGCTTCTTCCAACTTTTCTTTAATTCAACCATAGTGGTCATTCCTCAGAAAATTGGAAATAGATCTCAGCTATACAACTCTTGGGCATATACCCAAAAGATGCCTCACCTTACCACAGGGACACATGCTCCACTATGTTCACAGTGACCTTACTTGAAATAGGCAGAAGCTGGAAACAACCTAGATGACCCACAATGGAAGAATGGATACAGAAAATGTGGTTAATTCACATAATGGAACATAATTAATCTATTAAGAATGAGAGCATCATGAGTTTTGCAAGCAAATGGATGGAATCAGAAAATATCCTGAGCAAGGTAACTCAGATCCAAAAGGACATGCATTAAGGTATATACTTACTAATCGTTGGATATTAGCCAAAAAAGTACAGAAGACATAGGATACAATTCACAGATCACAAGAAGGTTAACAAGTAGAAGGGCTCAAGTGATGATGGTTCAATCCCACTTGGGAGAGAGAAGAAAACAATCACAATCATGGGAGGTAGAAGGATGGAGGGATGTAGGTGGGAGAGGAGTCAGGGAGAGGAAAGGGAGAACATGATCAGGTATTGGGGTTGGGGGGTGGACAGGAGAGAGGCCCTGAGGGCCAGAAGAATGAATGGAAATATACAACTTTGGGGGGGGGTGGAAGGAGGGGCATCCTCTAAAAAGTACTAGAGACCTGGGAGATGAGAGATTCTCAAGACTCAAAGGGAAGGATCTTAGATAAAATTTCCAACAGTGGGGAGAGGAAACCGATAGATTATACTTCCAGTAGAAAAGACAGAGCATTAAGTGGAGGGATAGGGTTGCCAGTCAAAAACTCTGACCCAGAATTATTCCGTTCTTAATGAACTGGAGGGACAAAAACTGAGAAGATAGTGAGGGAAAGGAGGTCCAGTGATTAGCCCAACTTGTGATCCATCTCAAGGGGAGGCTCTAAGGCCTGAAACTCTTACTGATGCTTAAAGACAGGAACTTAGCATGACTATCCTCTGAGAAGCCAAATAAACAGCTGACTGAGACAGAAGCAGATACCCAACCATTGGAATGAAGTTAGGGACCCCTGTGGCTTTTCCCTATTCTCATTAGACAGCAGCAGCCTTAATGTTTAGAATACTAGGACTGACTGGCCCTGCTGGTATGTGAACTTATTTTATAACTTTTTGTTTCATGATCATATGGTTTAAAACATGCCTAGGCAGCATACATGCTTTTAAATCTAGTGGGATTTATATATCTATTCTGGTATAATAATATACCCTCTGGGAAATAATAACTCTAGAGCAGAAAATCCTGAAACTGTTGAGTCTACTGGTTGCCAACTTTACACCAAAATATATTGCTTATAAGTTATAACTTTAATCACCTGTCTCCATAGCCTCATTGTTATCTAGTAATGTTAAATGCTTTCACAATACATACAAATGTCTGCATCACTTTTGAAAGTCTGAAGTCCAAGTTGCTTCTGAGTGCCATGGCAATCTTTAGCTATAACCAGGAAGAAGTACCCAGGGCTTCTCTGACATTCTTATTACTCTTAACCCCATGTACTCTACTTGCTAAGACAAAAACTATTGTAGGTGCATATGTTATTTGGAAGGCTCTGGGGATGTGTCTTCCTCCATTGGGAACCTCAACACTACGTATAGGAAGTCTTATAATTGCTTCCTTAGGCTGGTGGCTTTGAACTGCACATTATGTGATTGCATGTTAGGACCAATTTATACCATGGTAATATCTTTCATTTGTTACAGTTTAGATCACTTGGTATAACATGATGATCCTCACTAGATTACTATACCAAGGAAGGTAAACTCATACAGATGGCCTATTAATTTTTTATCACAATATAACTTTGAAGGTGAAAGTCTACTATCATCATTTTCTGCTAAGTAGTTGATTCATATTCTTGTGAGGTAGGACCAGACAGTATACTCAATATAGGTCTGTGATCCTGACACATTGTATAAATTGGAAAAGATAAAAGAGAATATCCCAAGCAATAGGAAACCAATAATAGTGGTTATTCATTCATAGAACAAATTCCTAGTGCCCATGTATAGGGTTCAGTTAACACAGTGGCTTCTTTCAGATGTATATTGTCTTAGTCAGGGTTTGTATTCCTGTACAAACCATTATGACCACGAAGCAAGAAGCTAGGGGAGGAAAGGGTTTATTTAGATTACATTTCCACATTGCTATTCATCATCAAAGGAAGTCAGGACAGGAACTCACACAGGGCAGAAACTTGGAGGCAGGAGCTCATGCAGAGGCCATGGAGGCCTACTGCTTACTAGATTGCTTCCCCTAGCTTGCTCAGCTTGCTTTCTTATAGAACCCAGGACTACCAGCCCAGAGATGGCACCACCACAATGCGATCGTCCCTACCCCCATTTATTACTAATTGAGAAAATGCCTTATAGCTGGATCTCATGGAGGCATTTCCTCACGGGAGACTTCGTTTTCTGTGATAACTCCAGCTTGGGTCAAGTTGACACACAAAACCAGCCAGTACTTATATTAAATGTGCTATTCCAAGATGTTCTCATTATCAAGCCACTATTGTAGCATAATCCACATCCCTTTTATCTAGAACTCATTAACTTGATCTTATTGTGTTGCACTAGGATTATAACCAACATAGATACTTTTAAAGAGCTGAATTATATTAAAGAAGCAATCTACCAATTACCACTCAGAAAAGCAACAAAAATAGTTTTATAGTTAATAAACAAATCATTGTAGGTATACATTTTTATGCAAAAAGAAACTTTAGATAATGATGTCATTCATTTGAACAATGGCAAATGTTCAAAGACCAAATTATACCAAACTTGTGCAAACTTTTTCAGAACACTGAAGAGTAGAACTTCTCCAACATGCCTTTTAAGCCAGAATTTTCTTGATACTAAAACCACGTAAAAACATTCTATAAAAAATATTTAGAACACCATTATTGATGGAGATGCTTGTATACATATTATATATGTTAAACTTTTCTAAAATATTTATTTGAAGATATAATCCAAACATGTATAAAATAATAAAGGTTTATGCTCAAGTAGAGCACATTATAAAAATGTGTGATTAGTTAGACACTAAAATGGCAAACAATGTCGTACTCCCTAAACTTAGGAACTACAGAAAATATAAACATCTCAAATGATGTTCCACTTCCTGTTTATTCTTCACAAACCCCCCATCCCACACCTACCCTCCCCCCCTCTTTTGCCTCCATGAATGCGTAAACAAATGGAATGATTAATTTAAAAAAAAGAAAATGACAGGTGATCAGGAAAGCATTTGTTTTGGATATAAACTCATTTATTCATGGAATTAATTTATTTCTAACTTTAATGACCCAGAGTTAATATTGTGGCAAAATATTGACATGTCTAGTGCTAAGTTTTAAGCTTAGTTTATTTCTAAGGCATTATCTTTGGAAAATTCTACATTCCATTGAGCATCTGCTGTCACACTACTGTTGTTGACTGTTTTGACATAATTAAGCTTTCTTACCTTAGACTATTGTACTTATATTCAAAATTCCCAGAAAAAAATAAACTAAAAATACTTTGAAAAATGAAACAAAAAAAGAAAACATTTGACAAAATCAATCAGTTTCTGATTAACCAAAACAAACAAACAAACAAACAAACAAACAAAAACTTTCTATAACTAGGTAAACCTGAGAAATGATTCAGTCTTTCACTGGGTATTTTATTTGATGGTACAAAACAAAATGCATAGAAAAAAGAAAACAGGATCCAAATCTCAACAGTCAAGTTTCATGTCTTGTAAGGTTTATTTCATAAATGACCAGAAGTTCATCTTAAATCCTACACTGGAACAATTCAATGTTGTGATTTATTACATCCAAAGACCATATATTATGAGTCAGTCCACATTACCTACAAAGGGATGTCCTATAGAGTCCCTCAGGTAGATTAAGCTTGTCCTTCATAGCTGATGGTACTGCTATGAAAGTGAAAGGAAGTCTTGGGTATGTAGACAAGTTTTTTATTTTTCTGTCACTAAGAGTATCCATGTAAGAAACCCCACATTAGGCTTCCCAGATGAACTCTATCAGCATGCAGTGGCTCTGAAATACAATCACATTGTTTAACTCCAGTATTGTGAAATGATTTACTATTTATTGATTGGTTACTGCTAGAACTTAGTGAAAAAATCTCAATTAGCATTACTGATGGATGTAGAAATCTGTAAGCTTTTTATTTCTAATCCACTAATGAGCCAACGCATCTTCTTTTTAGATGTACTATTAACCTTTCTAAAATATAGTACCCATTCAATCCTACCAACAATTAACTTTAAAGTATATTTTCACTGAAGCCATTTTCAATATGAAATATCCCTTACAGATTCACATGCTTCAATTTGTGAACCAGATTAGCAGAACTGTTTGGAGAATGCATGGAATTTGAGAGATATAACATCTATTTGGCAGACAGAGCCATAATGGGGTGGGCCTTGAAGGATACAGCCTGGCCCTCCTTCTAGTCCCACCTGTTTTCTCATCCACTTAGATGGAGGAAGCTATGGTGTGCAGGGTACTGCCATGAACAGAGCTATTGTAGCTGCTATACATTGCTCACAATGAACTTCACCCCCTAAAACTGTCAGTCAAAAGCTTTGCTTCATGTAGTTCTAAATAAGAAATGGCCCCTGTTGTGTAGGTTCATGTATTTGAACATTTGTTCTCTAGCTGTTAGTGGTATGTCAGGAGGTTCTGGAAACTTAAAAAAGACATAGCCTTAATAGAGAAAAAAACTATCACACAGCAGAAGGCTTCTAGCCTTGTTCTATTTCCATTTGCCTTTCTCTGCTTTCTGTATGGCTGAGATGTGATCTCTTGGGCCTGTTCCTGCATCCCTCATGGCCACTGTGGATATCCTACCCTCTGAAATTGTAACGTGAAGTAAGCTGTTCCTTAAATTGTTTCATTCAGGTGAGTACTGATCTGACCACCATGCATGTAGTACAGCTTTGAGGCAATGAAATAATTTGCCTATATCCTAAACTTCCAAAATACTGGGTGTTAACATTGGTTTATTTATATATCAGAATGAATGATATATGATGATGACAATCCTGTTGGTTGTTCACTTCAAGGTTATCTTGATTCTATTTCTGCTGTCCTTCAAGTTTCTAAGGTTTACTCATGAGACATAGTTGAAAGAGAAGTGCAAGAATGTACTCTCCATAGTAGCAAGCTGCATCTCATTCTTCCAAGTGCTCCTCTGGCAGTATTTAGCGATATTGACAGGCACTGTACAGATCCTAAACTGTTCACCAACCTATGCTTTTTTTCCATTCTCTAGAATTTTTCTCTCTGGTTACTCAGAAAAAAGAGTAAGTAGCAAATATCATTGGTAAACAGTGAGACAAATAGTAGCTAAAAATCACCATTCTAATTGACTTGAGTCCACTGAATCACTAGGGAGCTCTGTATTACATCTTTTCTCCAGATTTTCCAGGTGGCATCTTTATGTTCTATCTGTAAATACTCATGGTTTTATTTTTTCCCCCACTGGAGAGGATCAATCAGAGGATTTCTTCCAGTATCAGACATTCATCCCAATATAATCTGACTGCGATGGTTTGTATATGTTCATCCCAGAGAGTGGCACTACTAGAAGGTGTGGCCTTGTTGGAGGAAGTGTATCACTGTGGGCATGGTTTTGGAGACTTTCCTCCACAAAGCCTGAGCATGCCCAGTCTGTTCCTTGCTTCCTTTGGAAAAAGATGTAGAACCCTCAGCTCCTCCTGCACCATGACTACCTGAATGCTGCCATGCTTCTGCCTTGATGACAATGGACTGAACCTCTGAACCTCTAAGTCAGCCCCAATTAAATGTAGTCTTTTATAAAACTTGCATTGGTCATGGTGTCTCTTCACAGCAGTAAAAGCATGACTAAGTCAGAGAAGTTGGTATCAGGGACTGGGGTATTGCTGTCATAGGCCTGACCATGCTTTTGTTTGGAGCAATTTTGGGTATCTTTTCCTGCTTGGCAATATAGTAAATGCCTAAATAGAGGTTTATACAGTATCTTTGCTTATTTCATTTGTTTTAGATTGTTTTGATTTTCATAATGGGTGTGATGTTGAGCTTTGTGGTTATATTATTCCTCTGGGAAAGAGGTCAAAATGAAGGTTTTTCTGGTTACTGGCTCAAGGATATTCTAATTTGGGAAAAAGACTTTGTCTTTGTGTTTTTAGAAAGGGCGATTAGGCTCTGGACATCTTCCAGAGCTATTTGGATCAGAAATGATAGAGGGAGACTCCTGAGCACTAGATTCTAGAATATCAAACAAAAATAAATCTATGTTTGTGATACTAAAATTTTGTTTTGAGGTTTATATATTACAGAAAATACAGTCAGGTTGACTCCCCTCGTCAAACATGCTGAAATGACCTTCTTGAACTCCTGAGGTTCTGGACTTCCCCCTGGATCCAGTCAAGACACAGAAATCAGAGACCAACCAACTCCCTGGTTTGCCCTACCTTTACCCACGCCCTTATTAATATCTCAACGCCCCTACTCAGCTTGAAGAAGTTACAAAGAGTCGTCGACCCATTTTCCTGGGATTTGGGGCTGGAGAGGGTTGTTATTATTAAGCTGTCTTTCTAGGGAATGTAGAAATGGTCAGATTTGAAACAGGGAGGAAATAGAATTGACTATGTAGACATAATTTCATTTGGCAAAAACCCTTTTATTGTTATTAAGTTCTTAATTGGTACAGAATTCATCTTGATTCATAATCAAGGTTTTCATTCTTATAAATTTATCCTCTTGATACTAAATATTTAAAAGTACAGGGCTTAGACCCAGTCTTTCCTTGCTGTTATTATAACAGATCTGAAATGTTTAAGCCTGTGAGTTTAGGGCCAAATAAAAATATAAGGCTGAGTTTATTGTTACAGTGTTTTCTAGATTTTAATCAGAAACAGCTGAAAGTAGTTTATGGATAACAGCCCACATTACGTTACCTAGATAGTTGGTTTTCAAAAATGTCAGATATCCATAGAATATAATGTTTAATGTTATTTATTTCACTTGTAGAGACTAGTCTGCTCCTGACAGCTTCACTTTCTTGGATTCAAAGAAGAAACTGAGCATCAATAGAGCTGTTTCTGTTGTGGCAAAACAGCCACAAGGCAAAAATTGTCTCTTTTCATCTACACACAAACTCTGACCAGAAAAAGGACACTTTTACATGTTGGGACAGCTTGGTTTCTGCCGAGACAGAGGGTGCTAGTCCTTGGTAATTCCTGTTTTCTAAGTCTGTCCGCTGACCCTGGGCCAGGAGGCTGAAGACCAATGCTCCAACATTTTAGAAGGACTGTCTAGGTTTTTAGTCGTCTCTATCATTTGGCTAAGTGTTGGAAGCTGTGTTAGGCTTCCTATATATTTTCAGTTATTATTGCTCACTCTCAGATTTCTGACGGGGTTGAAGACTGTTAGTCTCATAGTCAGCCCAAGCTGGTTAACTTTGAAAAAGCTGATATAGATTTAAATAGATTTTTTCAGATGACATACAATTTACAGCCAAGACATGAGTCAGGTGTTATTTATTATAGTCTTTTAAGATAGTATAGATGACAGAGGTTCTGTTTGTAAAAATTAATGGACTGGGTGTTAGGTCTATCTTATGCTTTATAATTTACAAAATGATAATAGTTGTGTTCAATTTATATTTGGGGAGAGGTTTTTTTTTTTTTTTTTTTTTTTTTCCAAGACAGGGTTTCTCTGTAGCCCTGACCAGGCTGGCCTCGAACTCAGAAATCTGCCTGCCTCTGCCTCCCAAGTGCTGAGATTAAAGGCATGTCCACCAAGGCCCAGCTAATTTTTTTTTTTTAATTAAACAGAAAGGGTGAAATGATGCAAGATATTTCCTATCCTGTTGGGAACCGGTAAGCTTGGCTCAATGCCCCCCAGCTGAGCTGTTTGCACAGGTTTCCTGAGAGCAAAACATCCTGTGGATTAGCTTGATTCCTGCCTTCCCACCAGGTGTGGTAGGGACTTCCCAGGTGCCTGACCTATGGCTATGATTGTTTTTTCCTGTTGTTTTCCCTGGCCTCTAGTATATATATATTGCTGGTCTCTCAGTAAAGCTTTGGCATTCTCCTTACAGAATGACCCATGTCTGTGTTTTATGTTAATCCCCCAGGCCTATGCCCTATACTTGGTACTGTGGCAGCGCCTGTGCTGTCACTATCCATTCACATGGAGGCAGCGAGAGGCCAGTGATTGGAGAGGAGAGAGGAGGAGGAGCTAAGAGAAGGAGGGGGCAGAGAGAAAGGGAGCCTGGGAGTTGCACAAGGGAGTCGAGGAGGCGCAGATCCTGATGTCGTCAGATGTGTTTCTGGTGTGCTGAGAGGTTAGAAATATTGGGATAAAACTTTATCATTGTAATTTGGTATTATGTAATTGGGAGTTATGTATACTTAAATATATTTCGTTAACTACTGAAGTTTAAGAGTCATGCTTTACCGGATACTTGGAAGTAGTGGGTGCTGGGCAGGAGAGTGGGGCCTGCCGGGACTTGGAGCAGAGGCCTGGTGGGGCAGTACTATATTTTAACAATTTCCCACTACACATAGCAAGCTGAGAAGGGGAAAATACAAAAAAAAAGTTTGAGTATTAAAGGGGCTGTAGGAGGTGAAATGGAACTGAATTCAAGGATATCAAATTGAATTAAGGGAGTGGTGACCTTGGGGCAACATTCTACCCTGCTAAATTTGGGTCCAGGAGTGGTAGTACAAGCCTTTCATCCCAGGAGGCAAAGATAAGCAGATCTCTGAGTTCAAGGCCAGCCTAGAACAGAGCAAATTCTAGGTAAAGAAAAACTTAAATCCAGGCTTGGTGGATCACACCTTTAATCACAGTGCTTAAGAGACAGGCATGCTGATTTCTGAGTTCTAAGTGAGTCTATGGTGCAAGATCCAGTACTACCAAGCTTAGGCAGTGAAGGAGTTGGAAAAAAAGGAAGCTACAGATAATGTAATAGAACAATGGGGACAGTGTTCCAGCTCCTGCAAGCAGCAGAACTCAGCAGCTTCTTCCATGCATCTCTGGCTTTATATTCAAGAAAAGGCTACTACTGGGTCAATTGATGCTGGTTAGCTGGAGCTAAGAAATTAGTGGTGATTAAGAAGAGACCAGCACCACTTAGGTGAAATCTGGGAAGTGTTTTCTGAGAGCACAAAGAAGCTGTGTTCCAGAGATAGCTAAGGTTGTACCTCATACTGCAGCTGTACTTGGTAATGTGTAAGAATCACCCAGGTGGTTCATTACAGCAAATTAGTTATAAAGCATCTTGCTAGTGATTACTGATATAAATAATTTCATTCAACAGTGTATAGAAACTGGAGTGAGGTTTGGTCATGCATGCTGTGAAACAGACTCATCAGTTTCCACAACACATACTGGCTCGATGGTGTGTAAGAACCTACTATTTGGCTGACTGAATGTCCAGCTTCTGTAGTTGTCTTGATGAGCAGTGATCTTAGCTAGTTATTTTGTGAATAGCACAATATTTTCTTAGATGAAAATTGCCTATAACAGGTGGAATGAGAAAGTAGCTGCTATCTCTCTGTTTCAACTTTGTAGTTGGATTAAGCAATCCTGAGGTTTTAATCAACACACTGTGGAGTTCCTTATTCTATAAATGAATTCCCTAGAGGCTATGTTTATTGCTCTTATTTATTCAACTGGTAGGATCTGTTCCCAGACTTTTGTGCAAGGATTTTGCTATTTCTTATTATAGAAATAAGTGGCGCCATCTCTGCTTAAAATGCTCATCAAATTTTTCCTTTTCTCTTTTCTCATCAATATTTTCTTAGTTGGTAAGACAATTTTCCCACAGGTACAAAACTATGCCACAAATGGTGGATGCTTTGAGCTGCCTTGCAAGATTCACCAGTTTTTTCCAACAGAACCCTTCTTTAATATTTAGTAAGCTATAAGCTTCAAGCACTATAATGGGGGAGGAAGTTAGAGATTTCATCTTTCTTTGATAGGTCTTAAGTTCCATGTGGCCTGCTTTTCTCAGCCTTACCCACTAAAGCTGCCCTCTACTTCTGATCCACAGTTACTACTAAACTTCCCACTGATTGGAATACATGATAATCACAGGCTGAGTAAGGAAACTCATTTTAGGTTCTCAGTTTCTATATTGTCTCTTTCTTTTTTGCTGTTGCTAATTACTGTTCTTGATTTTTTAACGCCTCCCCAGCATTTTTTCCTACGACAGGGTTTCTCTGTGTATCTTTGTCTATCCAGAAACTTACTCTGTAGACCAGGCTGGCCTTGAATTCATAGTTCTGCCTGCTTCTACCACCCTAGTGCTGGAATTAAAGACATATGTGCCACCGCACCCAGCTCTTGAACTCAGTTCTTGATTATTATAGTTCACAACTGTGGTAGTTTAAAAAGAAATGTTCCCCATAGACTCATGTGAATGCTTTGCCCATAGAGAGTGGCACTATTAGGAGGGGTGGTCTTTTTGGAGTAGGTGTGGCTTGTTGGAGAAAGTATGCTACTGTGAGTGCAGGCTTGAATTGACTTAACCTCTGATACTGAAATTAAATGTTTTCTTTCATAAAATTTGTCATGTTCATGGTGTGTCTTCACAGCAATAGAAACTCTAAGACAACAACAGAGAATGACAATCACTCAACATCCGAGAAATGTAGTCTTAGCTGTATTCCCCCTTTGATAAAGACTGGGAGATAAAATGAGAAGCAGAATATTCTACTGAGCACCAGATGACATACCTAACATAACCAACATACAGATTTGTTGGCATTACTAAAGAAGCCAGTGTTTACAACCTCATCACCTTTGGCAGGATTCATACCTTCTACCACTGAAGTACTATGCCTTTCTCTGTCATACTTTTTCAATAATTTAGTCTTTAAGCATAACTAGCTAATTAAATTTTAAATATTGATAATAGATGAGTATTTTTCCTAGTAATGAAATATTTGCCTTATTGCTGAGGCCTTCTGGAAGGAATCATTGACTCATCTTGGGCAATGCCTTTATTGGAAACTTCTAGTTCCATATAAGCTGACGGAAAATGTGTGCATTAGCCATGTGTTAGCACCTCTCATTTAGGCTATAGATAAAATCTGTCCTCCTCCTCCTTTCCCATACCTCTCACCAATCTATCATAGTGTGAGAAAAGTCAGTTTTCCCTTTTTCTTTTTATAAGAAAGACATTATAAACAGTATTTTTCTATTCTGAAAATAAAAAAGAAATTTATGTTTCTAGTGTTTATGGAAGACTAGATTCAATAACTGACATGACTCCAGTCTTTGCTTAACATTGCTTCTAACATTTCAAAAGTGACAATATTTTTAAATACTTTTGAGTCAATATCCCAAACCTTAGCTTTTGTCTCTTATCTCATTTCCTCTAAAAGTCTACTTGTTTTACTTTCTTTTATTTTAAAGATTTAGGCTTTGGGAAACCTTTCTTTATGTTGTATTTTACTGTTTAAAGGAATTATTCTATTTTTCCAGTAAATTAAGTACTACTAGAAAGCTGATCTTTTTGATAAGTGCACAGCTTTTACAGTAATTGCTCAAAGAACTGAGAGGAACAGTATTTGAAGTAATACATTTAAGATATTGTGACAGAACAAGATCAAAGAACAAAGAAAAATGTAGTGTTTTCTATTTCCCCATAACAAAAGGAACAAAAACACAAAAGATGGTATCATTTATGGTAACATTTCAAATTTTATACCCTTTCCCGGTTTCAACTCTGGAAACCCCCATCCCTCCCTCCCCCTGCTTCATGAGGGTGCTCCCCCACCCACCCATCCACCCACTCTTGTCTCTCTGTCGTGGCCTACACGTGTCCCCTACACTGGGACATGGAGCCTTCACAGGACCAAGGGCCTCTCCTTCTATTGATGTCTGAAAAAGCCATCCTCTGCTACGTATGCAACTGGGGCCTTAGGTCACTCCATGTATACTCTGGTTGATGGTTTAGTCCCTGGGAGCATGGGAGCGGGGGACTGGTTAATTGATATTGTTATTCTTCCTATGGGGTTGCAAACCCCTTTACTTGTCTCTCAATACTTTTCTCCATATTTTAAGATTTTCTCTTATGTATTTTATGTCTCTTAACTCTTTTAAAACTTTTACTTTTTAAATAATTACTTCTAATTTCATATGTATGAGTGTTTACCTGAATGTATGTGCGGCACGTGAATGCAGGGCAAATGGAGGCCAGAATGGGTGCAGTTGAAGATGGTTGGGACCTAGTAGGAACTGAATCTGGGTTCCACAAAAGAGAGCAAGCCCTCTTAATTGGAGTTAGCTTTCTTACTCCAATTTCTCTTACTCTTTCAATTTAGAGTCTTTTCTTCCTTAAAATATAGTGCTATAATTTGAAGTACATGCTTTTCTTAAAGTTGTGTTGGTACTTATATACCAGAATTGAGGAGGCGAGTCCTTCATAAGGACAGAACCTCTATAGTTAGAATGAACTGAATGTATACGAGGCATAAGAGAATAGGTGGTACATACCCCCCATCTTTCATAAGAGGATATTATCTTCTCTAAAGGGCCCCCCACCAAAGCATCATTTTATAAGGAAAGAAATCGGACTTTCCCTAGACACTAAACAAGCTAACTGGCACCTTTATTTTGGATTCCCAAGCTTCAAGGATGGTGAAAAATAAATTCATATTAGTTCTCAATTCATATTCTAATATAATTTTATATTCTATCTCACAAACTAGCATAGTGATAGATTACCCATATTCAGTGATGAGTTGATACCAGAAGACAAGGCATGAGTATGAAAAAGGATGAGAAATGAATCCTCTCTGCAGGATTGTGAGATAGGGTTCTCTAGATTAAGCTCAAGACCTTGCACATGCTGGGAAAGTATTCTATGCTTGAACTATGTTGGAAACCATTTTATAGCTTTTCAGTACCAAGAAGATATGTACAAAGTTTAGATCTGCCCATATTCCTCTAATTTCTTCCTGATTCTATTTTTTTTCTATTTTCTTAAAGTGAAAATAATTTTTACATACAGTATTTTCTGATTTTGGTTCCCATCCCCCAGATCCTCCCATATTCACACTAGCTTCTTTCTACTCAGATATATACTCTTTCTTTACATCTCTCCCTAGAAAACACACAGGTATCTTAAAAAAAAATAGAACAAAATAAGATGAAATAAAACCAAACACATTAGAGTAGGATAAAACAAACAGAAGAAAATGGGGCAAAGAGAAAACAATAAATCAATACATTCAGATTCAGAAATAGACTCATTTGTACACACAGAAATCCCATAAATACACAAAACTGAAAACTATAATATATACACAAAAGACCAGTAGGTAAGAAAGGTGGACAATAGAGGAGAGAAGCCTAGACACAGCATTATGAGACAACAATCCCCCCAAATGCCACTTTTGAGTTACCCATCTGTCACTGGGCATGGAACATGAACTTAAGAGTAGTTTGTATTCTCAATGAAACTCCATTAGAGCAAACTCATTTTTCATTTGGATATCAGTAGAAATAGCTTCTCAGTTAGGGATGGGGACTTGTGTCTATTTCCTGTCTCCGAGTAGGATTCTGTCTGGCTAAGATCTATGCAGGCATTGTGCATGCTGCCAAAGTTCATATGTGTGTCAATTCCACTGTTTGTAGGCCTTATTTCCTTGGTGTCTTCCATCCCCTCTAACTCCTGCAATTTTTCAGCTCCTCATCTGTGTCTTCCATGCCCTAAAGGGTAGGGATTGATTAAGCTATCCCATTTAGGAGTGAGCTTACCAAGTTAGCGCATACTTTACAATGTCTGGTTGTGGATCTTTGCACTTATTCCCATCTAGCCTATTCTCTTTTAGAACACAAGACCATCAGTCCAGGAAAGACCTCATCCACAGTGTTCCAGGCTCTCAGCTATTGATCACTCATTGGAAAATGCCTTATAGCTGGATCTCATGGAGGCATTTCCTCAGCTGAGGCTCTTTCCTCTCTGATGACTCTTGCTTGTGTCAAGTTGACACACAAAATCAGCCACTACAGTAGCATATAGTAATATTTGGTTTTCCCTCTGTCCCTGGCCTATCTAGTTTCTGGTTCTTGTCCACTAGTGTAGTATCTGGGATGGATTCTATCTCATGGTTTGGCCTTAAAGCCAATCAGATTGATTAGTTACTTCCACTGATTGTTTAGCCACGATTTCACTGGCATTGTAGATTGCAGGATTTGTTTCTGGGTCAATATTTACCATTCCCTATTAGAAGCATGGAGCATACTTTCCAGGATTGTGATTACTAGTAGTAAAAGACTCTGTGTAAGCACCAGCTGAATTTCTCTGTCTTCAGTGAGTTGTGTAGGTCTTGTCTTCAGCAATAGGGTGTTATCACCAGTTTTTACAGAGACCCCAATACCCTGGATTTTTTTTTTAGGGTTTCCATTGAGACTCTTTGGCCAAGATTTCTTGTAACCCAATCTTGAAAAGGATGTTTTCCTTTGGTAACAGGAGRTGTCTAGTTGGGATTTTATCTTCTCTATTATTTGGTAATTAAATTTCATTTTATCTCATATACAGAAATATTTTAAGAAGCATCTAAAATATTAGGTTTCCATATAACCACTCAATTGACCTGGAGTTTTAGCTGTCCTTCATATTACCTCCTTTTCCTTCCTCCTCACTCCTGTAACTCTTTGATCCCCCATCAATCCATCTGCAAGTATTTTATTCTCCTTTCATAAGGAATCCATACCTTCATCCTGGTCCTTTATATCTAACCTCTGTGGTTACACAGATTATAGCCTATACTGTAGACTTAATAGTTAACTCCAAATATAAGTAAATAGATATTATGTTTGTCTTTTGGGGATCAGATTACCTCCTTCAGGATTTTTCTTTTTTTCTAAATACATTAATTTGCCTGTGAACTTCTTGAATTCATGTTTTGTGGCTGAGTAATATTACATTGTGTGAATGTGCCACGTTTTCATTATCTATTTAGTTGTTATGGATATCTAGGATCTCTCCAATCTCTGGCTATTATAAAATGAACAGCAAGGAACATGGATGAGCAAGTATCTCTATAATATGATGTAGAGACTTTTGCTTAACTGCTTAAGAGTGGTATGAGAGGATCTTAAATATATTTCCAGCATCTTTAACAACCTGCACACTAATTTCCATACTGACTGTACAAGTTTGCACTTCCACCAGCAATGGATGAGTATTCCCTTTACCTCACATTCTTACCAGCATGATTTTACCTATTCTGAGCCTTGAAAGATGAAATCTCAAAGTAAGTTTGTTTTTCATTTACCTCCTGGCTAAGGATGTTAATGTTACTTCAAGTGCTTCTCAGCCTCTTGTACTTCATCTTTTGAGAACTCTCTCTTTAGAGCTCTACTCCATTTTAATTGGATTATTAGCAATTTTGATGTCCAGTTTATTTAATTCTTTATATATTTTAGATGTTAAAAACTCAAACAAAAACAGAAACAATAAAATCCCAATTAATGAGGCAAATAAATAAGCCAACAAAAAATTCCACCATTTTCTAGCCTGCTATATTATCTGAATGATGATATCTTTTGATATACAAGCAGATTCTAAGTTTTATGAAGTCTAATTAATTAATGATTTTTCTTAGTTTCTATGTTATTAATGATCTATTTAGAAAGGAATTTCTTGTCAATGCATTTCTCTGCTATCACACCCATGATATCTGACCTTATGTTTAGGTCTTCAATCAATTTGGAGTTGATATTTTGTGTAGAGTGATAAGTGTAGCTGCCCACAGCTACATCAAATGAGTTCCCAGGAGAGGGATCTGGAGATGGATGGGAAGAATGGACTAGAAAAGATTGAGACCAAGACAATGGATTGCTAATCGAGGCCCAAATTTTTAATGGCTGACTCAGAATTTAAAGTTGATAGCAGAAACATTTCCCCCAGAATTCCTGGGTCTGTTCTGGAGAACTGGTCTGGCTGCTCAGTAGGTGTTGGCTCCACCCTAGTTCCAGCCTAGTGCAGGAAACTGCAGATCTGGAAGAAAAATAGACTTCACCTTGGTTGGAGAGCTCTACCCTAGGTGAGAGGTTGTGGCTACCACCAAGGTCAGAAATTCCTGCTCAAAGGCTGGTGAGCATAATTCCTCCCTTTTGATTTATTAAAAATTGACTGGACTGGGGAAAAAGATTTACTTATGCTACATAGTCCTATCTGTGAATTATGGTGCCTACCGGCCACATCTGGCTTAGGTCAGAATTCTAGACTTTCTCTGTCCCGTCTTTGGAACATGTGCAGTTTGTTTGTGTTTATTTGCACAAACATTTATTATGAATTATTTTTGTGCCTATAGGCACAAGTTCCTGCCTTTTTTTTTTTTTTTTTTTTTTTTTTTTTTTTT
>BDUI01000056.1:220510-250061 GCA_002335545.1 Apodemus speciosus | reverse complement strand
ATGACACATGTGTAGCCATATGAAATTTTATTGTTGGGAAAGTTTTTAATCTATCATAATTTGTAAATGATTTAAAAAGTAAAGCGTTGGTTTCCCTGGAGATAAGGTCATGTTAGTGACACCATCTCAAGGGATGGTTTCTTACCCATCATTGTTGCTTAAATTCATGGTCTAGGCTACCAGAAACCCATAACTAAGAAAAGGAATGAAAGAGAACAAAACAGAAAAATTGCCATGAGAACTATAGCTCAATATGTTTGCTCCAGCCAAGAGTTCTACAACCGGTTTCAGGAAACCTCCTTTCAAAGTCTAATGTCTCAATCTGTGGACTTGTCACACTGATTCTGCTGGGGTTGGTGTGGCACCTGATATCAGACCTCAATGAGGATTTTTTTAATATGTGTACAGAGATTTTGTATTGTGTATATCTTTTGTTTGAATGTGAAATTTTATTTTATTTTAGATACTATAATTAAATCCCTTCTCTTCCCTTTCCTTTTTAAAACTCTTCTCAGGTGGCCCCTACTCTTGATCTCTTTCAAACTTATGGCCCCTTTTCCTTTAATTATATATATTTATAATATGTATTTATATATACTATATACAGCATATATAAATTTATGGAAATATTAAGTCATATATGTAAATATATATGTATATACACACATTCAGCCTGTAGAAAGTTATTTGTGAATTTTTTCCTAGCACTATTTCTCTTGCTCTCAGTGTTCCTTAGTTGCCTATATATATATTTTTTTTTGCAGTTTTGAGGCCTCATGAACTTTTTCTATTCCATATCAGCATGTCTGTTGTTGAGATCATGCTTAGGCAGCCTTATTGATGGAAATTTATGGGTGTAGCTTATCTAAAACTTATAGGAAACACAGTCTCACAGAAAAATCCCTATTTCTTTGGCTCTTACAGCCCCTGGCTATCTAAAAAGTCCTAGAGCCTTTGGGTATTGAAAATGCAACTTAAAAATGCAAAACTGAGAACATGTAGCTTTTTTATTAATTTATGTAAATGAATTATGTCCTCCTCATCCAATATTCACCATATCACTTTACCAATTCTTCTTTCTAAACTGTTGCTTATCTATATCCCCTTCCCTTGTATAAGGAGAAGACAGGTGAGTGTCATAAGCCGACTCATCCTAGGGCTCAGAAACCAGAGCTTGGTTCCTCAGGAGTTCTACACCTGCCTCTAATTTCATCGCCCACTGTGACTGTTGCTCAACACAAAAATAACTCAAGTAGTCTTCATCTGCAAGGGAAAAAAATGGAATTCTTAAAAAAGAAGCTTACTAGGAGGATTTCGACTACTCTGACATGTCTCCAAGAAAAAAAAAAAAAACTAAAAATCTATTTTTTCAAGTGATTAACATTGATTAATTCACAACTAAGATAATTATTTGCATAATTTCAGAATATATAATTAACTTCATGATTTGTCTGAGCACTTGAGACATAAAGAGTAGGGGTTTTTTTGTTTGTTTTTTGTTTAGTTTTTTTGAAGTTTTCTCTCTATATTTAAATGCTTATTTACTACATATATGTATATATATATATATATACATATATATGAATGCTTATTTACTACTTAAACCCATACTTAATATAGCTAACTGGCAGCAGCTTGAGCAACATTGGTAAGAGATGGAAGATTGAGTAGGAAGGGTAACAAGCTTTGCTTTGCAGTCACATATGTAAGCTTTAAACATAACCCTATCACCTACAACACTGCCTTAAATAAGTCCTTTGATTTCCAAAGCTTTCATAAACTACATATTTAAAATCTCTTCCTCCTTCTCCTTTTTCATCATCATCTTCTTTATGATCACAACAGCAGCACATGCCTTGAATACCAGCACTCAGGAGACAAAGGTCAGTCCTGTCTATATCGCAAGATTCAGACCTGCCAGAGCTACAAAATGAGATCCGGAATTCTGAAAAGTAAATAGAACTGCAGAAAGGTCATAATTATTAAATGACACAATGCAGGTTACTTTCTCAGCCTATGATTACATAATTAATCATATTCTGACATAATTACTCTCCTGATGATAATAACTTTCAATGAGTTTAACAATGCCTCTATGGGATTTCAAAGGCATCCTAAGTTTCATGCACACTTAGCATCTCATTCAGTATTACCAATGGTAGACTTGAAGAAGTACGATGAGATAATAAAGGCAACTCAAGATCTTGTCTCTCCAGAGTGTGCTCTCACTTCTCACAGTGATATGCAGAATTATAGTAAAGATAATATATGCAATGGATAGAAGGTGCCTACAGGTGGTAAATAGGAGGCAGAGAGAATATGGCATAGCTGAGAAATGGAAACTTCAGAACAAATCCCATGCACAATGCAACTTGAGTAGTAATAGTCACCAAAGAACACATAGCAGATGGTTCAAAACTTGATAGGCTTGTTACAAATTCTCATTGTGCTTTAGAGAAGCATACAAATCCGGGCCATGGTTTTTTTGTTTTGTTGTCTTTTGGGTTTTTTTTTTTTCTATTTGTGCCTACTTTTCTTATATTTTAGCCCATGCAATAATGTATATATAAGTAAAGTGATAAGTAAATTATTATTAACAATATTATCATTTTATTCACAAGGAAGGGGAAATTATGAAATTTAGCTACCCATACAGAAAATAAGCAAAGTAGATTTCTCTGTCAACTATGTCTCATTACATGCACTTCTGTCCACTATAATTGTTCTACTCTTTTCATTTAAATGTTGAAGTGAACTTCATGAGTGGATTCAAACTGTTGATATGCAATGAGAGATATATTATTTTAGCAGTCAACATTGTATTTTTTATTGGATATTTTCATTATGAACATTTCAAATGCTGTTCCCTTTCCCGGTCCCAGACCAAAACCCCCTATCCCAAGCCTTTACCTTGCTCTTCTGAGGGTGTTGCCCCACCTACCCACTCCTGCCTCCCTGCCCTCAAATTCCCCTACACTGGGGAAGCTAGCCTTCACAGAACAAAGGGCATCTCCTCCCACTGATGCCAAACAAGGTCATCTTTTGTTATATATGCAGCTGGAGCCATGTGTTCCTCTATGTGAACTTCTTGGTTGGTGGTTTAGACCCTGTGAGCTCTGGGGGTTCTGGTTGGTTGATATTATTGTTCTTCCTATGGGGTTGCAAAACCATTCAGCTCCTTAGTCCTTTCTCTAACTCCTACACTGGGGACCCCATGCTTAGTCCAATGATTGGATTTGAGCATCTGCCTCTGTATTTTGTCAGGCACTGGCAGAGCCTCTCAGGAGACAGCGGTATCAGGCTCCTGTCAGCATGCACTTTTTGGCATCCACAGTAGTGGCTGGGTTTGGTAACTGTATATGGGATGGATCCCCAGGAGGGACAGTCTTTGGATGGCCTTTGCTTCACTCTATGCCTGACACATTGTCTCCATATTTCCTCTTGTGAATATTTTGTTCTACTTTCTAAGAAGGATCTAAGCACCCACTCTTTGGTCTTCCTTCTATTTGAACTTTATGTGGTATGTGAATTGCATCTTGGTTATTCTGAGCTTTTGGGCTAATATCCACTTATCAGTGAGTGCCTATCATGTTCTTTTGTGATTGGGTTACTTCACTCAGGATATTTTCTAGTTCCATCCATTTGCCTAAGAATTTCATGAGTTGATTGTTCCTAATAGCTGAGTAGTACTCCATCGTGTAAAAGTACCACATTTTCTTTATCTATTCCTCTGTGGTAGGACGTCTGGTATTTTTCCAGCTTCTTACTATTATATATAAAGTTACTATGAACATAGTGGAGCATGTGTCCTTGATATATGTTGGAGCATGTTTTGGATATATACCCAGGAGTCATATAGCTGGATCCTCAGGTAATACTATGTCCAATTTTCTGAGGAACCGCCAGACTTATTTCCAGAGTAGTTGTACCAGCTTGCAATCCCACCTGCAATGGAGGAGTGTTCCTCTTTCAGCACATCCTCTCCAGCATCTGCTGTCACCTGAGTTTTTGATATTAGCCATTCTGATTGGTGTGAGGTGGAATCTCAGGTTTGCTTTGCTTTGCATTTCCCTGATGAGTAAGGATGTTGAATATTTCCTTGGGTGCTTATTGGCCATTCTGTATTTCACAGTTGAGAATTCTTTGTTTAGATCTGCACCCCATTTTTGAATAGGGTTATTTGACTCTTGGGTTTCTAAAATCTTGAGTTCTTCTAGGTATTGGATATTAGCCCTCTATTGGATGTAGGATTGGTAAAGATCTTTTCCCAAACAGTTGCTTGCCATTTTATCCAGTGTCCTTTGTCTTATAGAAGCTTCGCAATTTTATGCGGTCCCATTTGTCGATTCTTGATCTCAGAGTGTAAGCCATTTGATCTCAGAGCATAAGCCAATGGTGTTCTGTTCAGGAAATGTATTCCTGTGCCCATATATTCGAGTCTCTTCCCCACTTTCCTTTCTATTAGTTTCAGTGTATTTGGTTTTAGGTGGAGGTCCTTGATCCACTTGGACTTGAGCTTTGTACGAGATCAGAAATGGCTCAATTTGCTTTCTTCTACATGACTGACCTCCAGTTGTACCAGCACCATTTGTTGAAAATGCTGTACTTTTTCCCACTGGATAGTTTGGGCACCTTTTTCAAAGATCAATTAAGGATAGGTGTGTGGGATAATTTCTGGGTCTTTGATTCTATTCCATTGATCTACCTGCCTGTCTCTGTACCAATTCTTATCACTAGTGCTCTGTAATACAGGTTGAGGTCAGGGATGGTGATTCCCTAGAAGTTCTTTTATTGTTGAGAATAGTTTTTGCTATCCCGGTTTTTTTGTTATTCCAAATGAATTTGAGCATTGCTCTTTCTAACACTATGAAGAATTGAGTTGGAATTTTGATGGGGATTGCATTGAATCTGTAGATTGCTTTAGGCAAGATGGCCATTTTTACTATATTAACCCTGCCAATCCATGAACATGGGAGATCTTTCCATCTTCTGAGATTGATTTCTTTCTTCAGAGACTTGATGGTCTTGTCATTCAGATCTTTCACTTGCTTGGTTAGAGTCACACCAAGGTATTTAATATTACTTGTGACTATTGCAAAGGGTGTCATTTCCCTAATTTCTTTCTCAACCTGTTTATCCTTCGAGTAGAGGAAGGCTGCTGGTTTGTTTCAGTTAATTTTATATCCAGCCACTTTGCTGAAGTTGTTATCAGGTTTAGGAGTTCTCTAGTGGAATTTTTTGGAGTCACTTAAGTATACTACCATATCATCTGCAAATAATGGTATTTGTATTCCTATGACCTCCTTTTCTTGTCTAATTGTCTGGCTAGGACTTTCAAGTGCTATATTGAATAGGTAAGGAGAGAGTGGGCAGCTTTGTCTAGTTCCTGACTAGTGGGATTGCTTCAAGTTTCTCTCCAGTTAATTTGATGTTGTCTACTGGTTTGTTCTACATTGCTTTTACTATGCTCAGTTATGGGCCTTGAATTCTTGATCTTTCCAAGACATTTATAAAGAAAGGGTGGTGAATGTTGTCAAATGTTTTCTCAGCATCTAATGAGAGGATCATGTAGTTTTTTCTTTGAGTTTGTTTATGTAGTGGATTATATTGATGGATTTTCATATATTAGACCATCCCTGCAGTCTTGAAATGAAGCATACCTCATCTTGATGGATGATTGTTTTGATGCATTCTTGGATTCAGTATGTGAGAATTTTATTGAGTATTTTTGCACCAATATGCATAAAGGAAATTGATCGGAAGTTCTTGTTGAGTCATTGTGTAGTTTAGGTATAAGCATAATTGTGGCTTCATAGAAGGAATTGGGTAGTGGTCCTTCTGTTTGTATTTTGTGAGTAGTTTGAAGAGTATTGGTATTAGGACTTCTTTGAAGGTCTGTCAGAATGTGTACTAATGCCATCTGGTCCTGGACTTGTTCTTGTTGGGAGATTTTTAATGACTGTTGCTATTTCTTTAGTGGTTATGGGGTGGTTTAGATGGTTTATCTAATTCTGATATAATTTTGACACTGGTATCTATCTAGAGAATTTTCCATTTCATAAAGATTTCTCATTTTTGTCTAGTAAAGGATTTTTTTTTAGTAATAGGATCTGATTTTTTAAAATTTCCTGTTTCTGTTGTTATGTCTCCCTTTTCATTTCTGATTATGTTAAATTGGATACTGTATCTGTATCCTCTGATTAGTCTGGCTAAGTGTTTATTTAACTTGATTTTCTCAAATGATCAGCTCCTGGTTTTATCTATACTTTGTATAGTTCGTTTTGTTTCTACTTGGTTTATTTCAGCCCTGAGTTTGATTATTTCCTGCCTCCTACTCCTCTTGGGTGTATTTGCTTCATTTTACTTGAAGGCTTTGAGGTTTGCTCTCAATCTGCTAGTGTATGCTCTCTCTAGTTTCTCCTATTAGCATTGCTTTCATTGTGTCCCTTAAGTTTTGGTATGAGGTGCCTTCATTTTTATTAATTTTTAAAAAGTCTTTCTTTTCTTTCTTATTTCTTCCTTGATCAAGTTATCACTGTGTCCATGATGGGAGTGTGGTACCTCCCACTATTTCTGTGTGAGGTACAATGTGTGCTTTGAGTTTCTGTAAAGTTCCTTTTATGAATGTAGTTGCCCTTGCATTTGGAGAATAGATGTTCAGAAGTGAGAGTTCATCTTGGTAGATTTTTTATTTGACCAGTATAAAGTGAACTTCCTTATCTTTTTTGACAACTTTTGGTTGAAAGTCAATTTTATTCAATATTAGAATGGCTACTCCAGCTTTTTTCTTGGGACCATTTGCTTGCGTTTTTTTTTCCCCCTATCATTTTACTCTAAGGTAGTGTCTATCTCTGTCACTGAGGTGTGTTTCGTGCATGCAGCAAAATGCTGGGTCCTGTTCATGTATCCAGTCTGCTAGTCTGTGTCTTTTTTATTGGGGAATTGAGTCCATTGATGTTAAGAGATATTAAAGAAAAGTGACAGTTCCTTCCTGTTATTTTTGGCTTTAAAGTTGGAATTATGCATCTGTGGCTTTCTTCTTTTGCTTTGTTATGAGAAGATTACTTTCTTGCTTTTGCTAAGGTGTATTTTCCCTCCTGGTGTTGGAGTTTGTAGAGCTGGATGTGTAGAAAGATACTATGTAAATCTTGTTTTGTCATGGAATATCTTTGTTTTTCCATGTATATTAATTAAGAGTTTTTATACCAGGCTGGGTATAGTAGCCTGGGCTGGCATTTGTGTTCTCTTAGGGTCTATATGACCTCTGCCCGGGTTGGTCTGGCTTTTTAGAGTCTCTGGTGAGAAGTCTGGTGTAATTCTGATATGTCTGCCTTTATATGTTATTTGACCTTTTTCTTTTTCTTTTTTTCTTTTTTGAGATTTATTTATTTTCTGTGAGTACACTGCTACTATCTTCAGAGACACCAGAAGAGGCATTGGATCCTATTACAGATTTTTTTTTTGAGCCACCATGTGGTTGCTGGGAATTGAACTCAGGACCTCTGAAAGAGCAGTCAGTGTTCCCAACTGCTGAGCCATTTATCCAGCTCCAGACCTTTTTCCCTTACTGCTTTTAATATACTTTCTTTGTTTTGTGCATTTGGTGTTTTGTTTATTAGGTGAAGGGATGAATTTTTTTCTGGTCTAGTTTATTTGGAGTTCTGTAGGCTTCTAGTATGTTCACGGTGGCATCTTGTTTTGGAAGTTTTCTTCTAGAATTTTGTTGAAAATATTTTCTTGCCCTTTAATTTAGGAATCTTTACTCTCTTCTATACCTAGTATCCTTAGGTTTGGTCATCTCATTGTGTCCTTTATTTCCTGGTTGTTTTGGGTTAGGAGCTTTTTTTGAATTTTGCCCTTTCTTTGACTGTTGTGCCAATGTTTTTCATGGTATCTTCTGCCCCTGAGATTCTCCTTTCTATCTGGTGTCTGTGGGTGATGCTTGCATCCATGACTCATGATTTTTTTCTAGGTTCTCTATCTCCAGGGTTGTCTCCCTTTGCAATTTCTTTATTGTTTCTATTTCCATTTTTTAGATCTTGAATGGTTTTGTTCAATTCCCTCACCTAAACAGGTATTGTTTTCCTGTAATTCTTTAAGGGATTTTTGTGTTTCCTCTTTAAGGGCTTCTACCTATTTACCAGTGTTCTCCTGTATTTCTTTAAAGAAGTTATTTATGTCCTGCTTAAAGTCCTCTATTATCATCATGAGAAGTGATTTTTAAATCTAAATCTTGCTTTTCCCTTGTGATGGGGTATTCAGGACTTGCTATGGTGGGAAAACTGAGTTCTGATGATAAGTAACCTTGGTGTCTGTTGCTTATGTTCTTATTCTTGTCTCTCACCATCTGCTTATCTCTAGTACTACCTGCCCTCACTGTCTGTGACTGGAGTCTGACCTTCCTGTGATCCTGCTTGTATCAGAACTCCCCAGAGTCCAGCTGTCTTTGTGATCCTGTAATTTTGGAATCCTGTAATCCTGAAATCCTGGGTGTGTCAGTGCTCCTGGTAGTCAAGCTGCCTCTGGGATCCTGAAATTCTGGTATGACCAAGCTCCTCAGATCCTGTGATCCTGGGCATATTAGAGCATCTGGGAGTTGTTTCCTATGGGTGTTGTGGGACTGGGTGTAGAGCCAGCACCCAATGTCTTCTCAGGGCACTGGCTCAGACCCCGTGGCACTGGCCCATTGGGGGTTCCTTCATCCCTGGATCTGGCGGTTCCAGTTACTCCTGGTGTTGGGGTAGATGTTTTGAGCTCCTCCCCTGTGGACCTGGCCATTTTAAAGCATCTGGGAGTTGAACTTTCTCTGGGTGTTCTGGGGCTGGGTATGGAGCCAGCACTCAACCACAAATATCTTTTAACTTAACCATTAGTGTCATGCTTTAGACAAAACAAGGACTTAGTGAAAGGAAAATTATGTTCTGAACTGGATGATAAGAATCAACAGGATGATGATGGAAATCATGTGCTACTGGCTTCCCTGTGCTTTTGTTTATGGTACAATTGACCAAGGACCAGCCATGAAAAGGAAAAAGGAAGGCAGGCCAAGGGGAAACCAGGAACAGATTCTTGACTCAGAACTAAGGGAGCATCAATTTTTGGTCAGTTCAACAACCTAGGAATGTATCTTGAAAACAGATGGTGAAATGGTTCAGGTTTGACCATTGGCTTGCTAACTTCACACAAGGTTGAAGGCACAAGGGAGTTCACGTGTTAATGAGTACCTCATCAGGCAGTAGGGCTTTACTGACAGAGAAGTAAGTGAAAACTTGTCCTTGGAACTAAAGAAGATTAGAAGACTTTGACTGCCTAACTACCACTGTGAAAGCTCATAATATTAAGTTTTCAGTTGCTCAGCTTCCTCTTAGCCTGGAGCACAGACACTTTGGTGATCTACAGAGCTGCATCTGTGATAGACTTAAGGTAAGTTTTATAGCTTCCTCACATCCTCTCAAGAAATCCCATATTTACTTAATTAGAAGGCCTTTTATTAATCTTTTATTGTTTGAGAATTTCATACATGCCTATGTGATCAGTTCCACACTCTCTTTTCCCCTCTCCTTTAATTCTTCCCCCATCTACCACTTTTCTCTCCCAAATTTATGTGTCCTTTAAAACAATAACTTACTGATTCCATTTAGTGATATGTGAATGTACATGGTATGGCACTACCTACTAAAGGCTAGGTAAAGAAAATGACTCACTTGCTCATAGCAGCCATTACCTATCAGCAGCTTCTCATGCTTTTTTTTCCTTTTATTATTTGCTTGTTTTTGTTTTTTAATTGATTTTTTGTTTTGTTTCATTGTTTGCTCTTAAGAATTATGCCATACTAGATTAATTTTTTATCATTTTCTTTGTCTTCATTCTCATGAAAATCTCAGATTATGCAATGTTTTAAATATTTGTGTATGTGTGTGTGTTGTACGTGTGCTAGTAGTAGTAGTAGTAGTAGTAGTAGTAGTAGTAGTAGTATAGTATAGTATAGTATAGTATAGTATAGTATAGTATAGTATAGTATAGTAGTATAAGGGGGTTTGTTGACTCTCTGATCCCATTGCATGTTTCCAGGATCAAAGTCACTTTGATATGCTTGAAAGCAGAAAACTTAATCTATGAAACCATCTCTATGATGCTTTTAAACCCAATAGAGATATGTTTTAACATTTAAGTAGTTGGGAGAAACTCTTAAGGACAGAAAATACATGACATCAGATTAACCTTCATAGAAATTATAAGCTTAGAATCTTGTCTAGCAGGAAGAAGATTCAGTGTTAGAATAGATGAAAACATGTTCATGTTTATAAGTGTGTAAATGGTAACAGAATTGGTTTCCTAGCTGGATCATCCAAGCAATCAAGAAATGAGTACTCAGAGCAAAGCTGCCAGGTCAAGCACACATCTCTATCTCTACTGATGTGGTAACACTAACTATTAGGAGTGGCATGCATTTCTAGGATAGCAAATCAGGCCCACACTCTCCAGAAAGAGATGAGTTATTAACTGGTATAGGGGCCTGGCAAAGAAGCAATGGAGAGCTTGGCTGTATTGAACTCCAGGGTGGAAAGCATAATAAAGTCACCAGCTGAAAATAGGAGGTCACTTCCAGCTCCAGTCATAATAGAATAACAGGAAGCTGGATGGTAAATTGTCTGTACTCACATAGAGCCTGCATATTTCCTCACCCTGACTGCTCTAAATGATCTCACTAAAGCAGTGACAATACTAAATTATTTCTTCATTGTTTATGTCTTTACCATATTTCTAGCTTGCTTTAATTGAATCATTCACAAAGTAATCTGATAGCAATGTATACTATTTTGAATGGGTAATGAGCCACTATAAATTAACTTCTAGTATTAGAAAAGAAGTTCAATGTTCAAAAGAATCCTCACAAATCCTCTAAGATTAGTATTTTCTATGGTTTATGTGTGATATTATGGGAAAAGTAGTACAAATTTAACTTAGAGATATGCTTGATATTATGATTAATCTGGAATCAGTTCACATCTTGAGTGGATGCTATTTGAACAAAGCAGATGAGCTTTATATTCAGAAAGAAGATAAAATGAAAGCAAAAACAGTTGGTCTTGGTGGTGCAGGCCTAGTGTCCTGCTCCTAGGAGTCAGAAGCAGGAGAGCAACTTCAAGCTAGTCCAGGCAGTTCAATGAGGCAGTGTCTCAAAAGTTTAAAATGTAAAATAAAAACTGGATAAATATCTCACTGGTAGAATACTTGCCTAGCATCCATAAGGCTACAGGTTCAGTTCAGAAGGAAGGAGGGAAAGAAGGAAGGGAGAAAGGGAAGAAGGGAGGGAGGGGGAAGAAAGGAAGGAAGAAAGGAAGGAAGGAAAGAAGGGAGGGAGGAATGAATGGAGGGAATGAGAAAGATACATGAGGTAAAGGGGAAAACAGGGAGAAGAGAGACAGACAGAGACAGAGAGTGAGAAAATGACTAACCAAATCAAGGAGACAAGTTCACATTCCTAACAGGATCAACTGACAAGGGAATCTTATGGAAATTTCAAGTAGATGCTTCAAGTCTCATGGCTTCAGAAACATGATCTGTTTCATGGTTCAGCTGGGTTTCATAAGACTTAACATTCTGGTTTTGCCTGGTATATAGGGACCAAAACAACTGCTTCTGAAATTTTCCATTGAATATTAGTAATTATCTATGGAATTACAAAGTCACATATATACTAACGTTTTCACATTTTCACAGACAACACATTTCCACACACACACACACACACACACACACAACTTTTGTGAGTCCACTCTATATCTATAGAACCACAATCTTCCCTTTGAGCACTGATAGTACTTTGGTTATGTAAATCTTAATAAATTCAGTTAGGTACTATAGTAATTTTACAATTTGAAAACTACTACAGAATTTATTATTTTGTAAAAACACAAGCACACTAATTCCTCCACCCAATATTTATCTATATATGAAGAACTTCTACTAGATTCTACTCCTTAATGAATTATTTCCATGGCCATAATTTGAAAATAATACATTTTAAACAGAATTGGGATTCCTCAATTCCATGACATCTGTCAATTCTCTTTTGTAAAATATTCTCCTTAAACTTCTAAAGGCACAGAATAATATAAAAATACTTAAGATATGCCTAGGGTTCTTACAGAAGCTCTTACTCTGTTAAGAATAACCACAGATTTTTCTAAGCAAGCCAAACACCTGGTGATTTGATTACTTTTACCAAATTTGGTTCTGTTTATCTTCTTACCAGGCAATCCTTCTTACCATATATTTTTCTTCTTACCTTTTCTTTCTCTTCCAATTTTTTTTTTTGCATCACCATAAATATGTCTTAATCAATAAATATCAATTTTTTGGTGGAGATAACCAATGTGATTTTCAAGTAACAAATGCTCTATAAAACAGAAAAATTATAAAGATATTTCCTATGATCTTTTCCACTTCATGAAGGAAGTCTAAGGAAGGCAAATAGTTAATATACAGAAGGAATGCTTATTTCTGGGTGCATATCAAAATCACCCAAGGATCTTTTGAACCTCTGAGAGACCAGATTTTTTGGGTTCAAACTCCATCTTAGAGAACCTGACCTAAGGTTAAATTCCAGTTAACTAACAGGCTGGTACCTAGTAACAGTTTCCAGGTTATTCTCTAACATATCTGCACTTTCAAGTTACAAGTTTGCCCCTGACACTTCACTTCCCAACAACTACCAATCAGGAAGGAAGCAGAAGTTAAATTTATGGCTTGGATCCCAGCACCAGCCAATTATATTAAAGTCTATAATGGCGCCTAATCAGATGTGTGCCAGGCTAGATACCCCCTACTTGCCTCTAGAAATGATTGCCTGAAGTCAGGCTTAGGGTTCTACCTTTCTGTCCTGCTGTGTCAGGGATGTCAGCCCACCCAAGTTTGAGCTTATAATAAAGGGACTCTAATGTGATTGCATGGGACTCAGCTCCTTGTTGCTCTTTAAGGATTCATGAAAGCTTCCTGGAACAACATTGCAAGTATTCAGATTTATTTCACTGAGAATGGTACCAGAAATTGTATTGAGCATGGTATTTTTTGTTAGTGTCCTAAATAATTAAATTGCACAAAAATATTTGAGAGCTCATAAATTCTACCCATTAGAAGTCTGTGCAAGAGAAAAGACAAGGAAATATATACCTCTGAGATCTAAAAGTAATGGAGGAGAAAGGGATCTTTAAAAAGAAGAAAAGGATATACAGGTATACACATAGAGATGTAAGAGAAAATGGTAACATTGTTAATGAAGAGAAAGGAATCAATGAAGATAAAATCTCCTTCCTCTAATAACTGCTATAAAAAGAATGATGAGAATTCAAGTGGGATTGTGGGTAAAGCATTTTAGATGGATTATAAACAGGAACAGTAAACAGGGCAGCTGCTGCTTCCCACTCCAGAAATAATAGAGAGATTAGGGTCTATTCCTCTTGACTAAGACCAGAAAAAGGAAGATAGAAAGGCTGAGTGTTGAAAAAAATAGCTTTGTGAATGACTATGCAGATAGTAAAAGGGACTATAGTAGGCAGATGTATAGATCCTTTGAAATAATAAATACTAAAATTCTGAGTAGATAGGTGAATGTCACAGGATTTTTCCTGTTAAAATACATTAGAATAGAGGAGGCCTGTGATTGTACAGGGAAAAAGGGAGGTGGAGCAAAGAGGTGAAAAGACAGAGAGTGTCTCAGAGTAGGGAGGAAGCCAAAATGGAGGTAGACAGACAGGAAGAAGATCCTGATCCCACATTGTTTTAACAGTCACAAGTAGCTATGATTTCACAAGGTTAGAAATATTGGGATAAAGCTTTTATCATTATTAATTGACACTGAAATTACTCTATTGGCATCTTGTAAATTGTAATTTTCTTCATATATAAATCTGATTGGTTAATTAAGCTTTAAGAGTCTTGATTCTACTGAGTTACTGGGTATTGTATTATGCAACCACGAGGTTGGCAGTTCCATTTAGTTACTGGAATGTGGGATGGCTGACTACATGGGTTTATGACTGAGGAAGAACTAGCAGAGCCCAGGACAAGTGCCTGATTGTGGGAGTGTGGACCAGTGTGGCTGAGAGTTGGCAGTCAGCAGGAGCCAGGAAGTGTGGTCCAGCTCCACAGAGAGTTGGCAGGTTCATTTTTTAATATTTCCGGCAATAGGCAAAAATTAAAATAGTGTCAAGAGCAAATTTAACAGTGAGGAAAGTCACAATGAGGAATGTTTGGTTCACAGTCCTCTCTTCATCTCATAAACCCTTTTTTTTTTAATCTAAGTGATCCAGGGCAGACCAAAGAAAAGAAGGTTAATGGAATGGTTTACTCTGCATTGCAGAGTAACAAGGGATTAGAAGGCTGTGCTTCAGCATGCAGAAAGAACATTGAACAATTATTGTGCCTATCCTTTGATTCAAGAACTAGAATATGTTGAAAATGTTTGAATTCTTAACTATAAATTAGCAAAAAGTTACAAAAATTCTACTAAAGATCTAAATGGGAACAGAGTCTCTATTTTATTTTAAAAAATCAATTGGAAGAAAATATAAATCCAGATAAAATTATTTATTCTATGTAATAGATGAGAATCATTCTGAATGCATTCATGTGACAAGATGCTGAAAATAAACATTAACTTCTCAACATTGAAAATGTCAATTTTTACAAAGAAATAAGCTTGAGTTGATTCTCTAATGCAGCTACCGATTGTTCCAAATTCCCCATACTCTTTACTGCAATGAAACAATGGTAGATAAATGATGATTATGCTGGTTAGTTTTTGTGTTAACTTGATACAAGAAAGGGTCATCTGGGAAGAAAGAATCTTCAGGTGAGAAAAAGTCCTTCACAGGATTGATCTATGGGCAAATCTGTAAGGCATTTTCTTGATGAATGATTGATGTGGGAAGTATGGCTTACTGTGAATGATATCACCCCTTGAGATAGAACGTAAATCTAAAAAGTGCAGAAGTCTAGCATCCTGGGGTCTCTCATTACCAGAATACAGCAAATTAGTGAATTCTGGGGTAGATGACTGCTATGTTAATCTGTTGGGTCTATCTCTACAGATATTCCACTACTGAGGTGTGGGGGCTGGAAACTTGCTGGGGAGGTCTAGGAACTGTTACTTAGGAATTAGCTGAATAAGTTTGGAAACTGCTATTAACCCATTGTCCTTGCCTCAGTCCAGATGGCTGGGACATTCCATTACTTTGGCTTGAAGGCTGGAGTATGGGGTTTTTTTCTATTAGTAATTGACTCACCTGGGCTTGCCCAGTTTTTATGCCTAGTCTCCTTAACTATCAATTTGAAGTTTGTCATGGAATCAGCCCAGGCTTCTCAGTTAGAGATATCCCCCATAATTATGAGTGTTTAAATACTTGGTTATCAGTTAGTTGCTGTTTGGAAGAATTAGGATTGTGGCTTTAATGGGGGAGTATCTCACCTAGGGCAGGCTTTAAGATCTTAAAAGTTTTAAGCGTTCTCAGTTGATTCTCTCTGTTTCTTATTTGTAGATGGAGATATAATCAGTTTGCTAAGATAATGTCCAGGTTTAGCCAGCTCCTCCTTCAAGTTAACTGTTAACTGAATGTGAAAAGTTCCTGCCACCCTGAGGATAACTTCCTTCTTATTCAGACCTTCATCTCATTCCTATAATTTTTGAGCTTAGATTTTTCTTAGCTGCTGCTCCTTTGCTATACTAGTGTGCCTGTCAACATGCTTCCCAGTGTGATAGATGGAAATAAATGCACCTTTCCTTTTATAAGTTGATCTGATCATTATATTCTAATACAGCAATAGAAACCCTAATACATGAATACAGTTTTGGATCTTAGGATAACACTTTTTTTCTATTTCTGTTATCTTTTTCCAATATCCCAGCTTGAGATTCAGAGAGAGAATTTGGAACCAATGACAATATAAAGGAAACAACTATGCTTCAGTTAAACTGTATGGTACATATGTTGCATTCTTTGTGTTCTGTTTTTTTGTCAAAAATTTTCATCATGATAAAAGTGTAAGAAGAAGAGATAAATAAAAGTAAAATATCTTCTAGAAAACAAACCCAGCAGATCAGGTAATTGTAATTTCTTTTTTTTTTTTTCAAATGAAATCTTTTGTTTGGCACATGCATAGCATTTCTTTGGTTTTTTAATTCACTGCTTTTAGTGTTTGGGTTTGAAAGATCCATTGCCAAATTATCAGTTTTTCACTAAGTGACCATTTGAAACTACTAATTATCCAAACCCTATATTCACTCTCATTCTGGCTTTTTTGATGTTTCTACCATTATATTCTATGGATAGTATCACTTAAATTAATAAACCCTAAGATAGTTAATGTAGCAAATCAACATCTCTTCTGTAGTCCTCTCTTCTGGTCTTCAGATCCAAATCTCTGTTGAACTAGTAGGTTTGTGTTATTCAATATGTCTTTGAACCTGTATGATTTTTCCAATCATAGAAGTTCTTGCTTTTTAATGACTTTACCACAGTGGAAAATTTCCAGTTACTATGGTCAAATTGACCTCATGATGCAAATTTCAGTTAAAATATATCATGTGTGCTAATGAAATGGGAGAGGACAATTAACCAGTTATCCAGGTATAGCCAGCTCCTCCTTCAAGTTAACTGTTAACTGAATGTGAAAAGTTCCTGCCACCCTGAGGATAACTTCCTTCTTATTCAGACCTTCATCTCATTCCTATAATTTTTGAGCCTAGATTTTTCTGCTTGTCAGATGCTACCTTTGATACTTGTTGGGATCATCAGGCAGCTTCAGAAAGATCACACCAGGCCAAACTGTTCCTCCTGAGGTTTATTGAGAGCGGAAAGGACAAAGTATCAGTAGAAAGAGAAAAGGGGGGGGGAGAGAGAGAGAGAGAGAGAGAGAGAGAGAGAGAGAGAGAGAGAGAGGGAGAGAAGAAGGGAGAGGGGAGAGGGGAGAGAGAGAGGAGAGTGGGGGGGGGAGAGATAGAGATAGAGATACCAGGGCTTTCTTTATACATGGATGGTGACGTGGTCACAGGTAAAGGTGGGAGGTAAGCCAAATGGATTCTGAGAATATGGTGGCTGTTGCCTTGGCAATAGGTGTGCAGGTTGCATTGTTGTCTATGTGATGTCACAGGTTTCAGAGGTCTTGATAACCAACAATACTGTTTCTGGAGTTCCTTTTTATGGCCTCAAATCTGACTGCCATCTCTATGAACCTACTGGGATAAAGGTGAACTCTTTAGTATAACATAATGTAATTCTTGTAAGTATAAATAATGTAGTTCCAACCTACTTGTAAGCTAGTAAGAGTAATGGTTTAAAGCACAACATTGTCAGAGAAGTGAGACTTCTCTCATGGAAGCAGGCTGTTAGAACTTTATCTTTTGTTCAGGAATACAAAAGGAGGCAGTACCCACTGTGCAAAAAGTAAGAAGCACACTTCAAACAAACATGTATTCCTAAAGTTAGGTGTGACTAGGGTGACAATATAGACTATCTGTGATCCTCAGCCGTAAGCAGAGTTTTCCTCAGATTCCACATTCCAAGATTCTTCTTTTGCTACCATGGAACAAAGATCAGATGAAAATATGTGGAATAAGGAGGCCCAGAGGAGAGCTCATATGGATAAGGGAACAAACTCCCCACCATGATCATTTTTGAGTGAGGAGGCAAAACCCCAAGCCACCAGGAAAGAATCATAAACCACTATTACCTTTAGTGCAAAAGCAAATATACAGCTATAGTACAGGAAGAATAATAAAGAATGGTATCACACCCAGCATTCTATCCAAATAGGAGAAGCAGCAGGAAATTTTCACATTGGTCAACTAATCCTACTACATATATATGACTGAATTAGGAAAATTAGGTGTAAAAGCTGAGAAAGCCCTCTCCTATGGGTCAGGAAAACAGATTGCTAAAGTATGAGTTAGAAACAGAACAGCAGGGAATTCTGTCTCTATCACAGATACCAAATAAGAAGTTTCAAAAGTCTATAAGTTAGGTAGTTGACACCCTGTCTTAGGGCTAATCACATCACAATAATATTGGCTATGCTGGGAATAAGAATGGGTATTGTCTGCATCTGTGTGTAGTGATTCTGAAAACACAGGTTTTCCATTAAGAGTGACCTGACACTCAGCTAGATTAGTCAGGTGCCAAATTGTCTGTGAGCTTCAACAGAGTAAAGTGTATGTTCCCACGAATTTGTGACACAGGTCCAGCATTTCTGAAAAAAAGAAAGAAAGAAAGAAAGAAAGAAAGAAAGAAAGAAAGAAAGAAAGCAAGAAAAGAAACAAAAGAAAGTAATGCTATAAATATTTCATTTTATATAAATTTCATTCCCAAAGAAGCAAATAGAACAATGAGAACATATTGAACTCTAGCTAATGGTATGCACACTATACTAACATGAGTTATATTAGCAAATATTAACTATATCCCATAGATGCTTAATGTCCATTTACAAATTGATTAGATCTGGAATCAACTAAGAGAGTAGCTTCTATAAATGAACACATGCATTTCCAGGAGAAATAACACATGAAGGAAGTCACTTCTATACTGTGAGCCTCACTTTGCAGCAATGGCCAAGATAGGAAGAATTCCAAGGAAACACAATGCTGTGTGCTGGCCTGGTTTTGTGCTTTAATGGTGAACTCATGGCATTTGCTGCCTTTCTTGTCATTGTCCCTAAAAAGATTTGTCATTGACATCAGAGCTCAGTTCTTTCCACCTTTCATCATGGGTTGTCAAGGAATCTCCCAGGCCATCAGCAGTTCTTTAGAAATGCTGAGAAATACAGTACTATGGACTGAGAAACTGACTGATTCTCAGCCTCCAGCATATAGACAACCATTGTTGTACTACCCAGTTCCTATTATGTAAGTAAACCTCATAAGTCTCTTTCATTATATATCTAGAGAACTCTGACTAATACAGTTTCAAATCAAGATACAGTATGAGGTGAATAGAGGACTTAGTTATAGCAATCTGGGCAGGGAAATATTAAATATGGACTCTAACTGAGAAGTTTCCTCTGTTTCAGAGACTAAAAAATGAAAATATCAACATTGGAAGCTAAAAATAGGTATAATAAAATGTAGCTAAATATATAATGGCTAATTTGAATTCAGAAAAGTTAGTAAAACAGAACACACATGATGACTTTGGGTTCAGATCTCAAGTGAGATTGTAATGTAATATGCTGCAAAGCAAATCTCAATTAGAAGACAAAAGAGCCTACAAACACATTCTTGACATTTGTGACCACTGAAACTGGTGTTTTTATAAATTTTGTTTTTGTTTTGGCCTTAAACTTTATTAAAGCTTGTTTATATCTTTCCACCCCTACCCTGATGCTTCAGCAATTCAAGGTTTGGAAACATTTCTTCAATTCGTATGTCAGATATTTGAAAGTGTGCCTTTTGTGATGTTAATAAATTGAATGCTTTTTCAAACCCATTTTGTTAGTCCTGTCTTTTTATTTGAATAATTGAAACATTGATTTATCAATGAGCAATGTGTGTTGATTTCCATTATTTTATAGTTATGGTGTGGGGTTTTCCCCTGTTGTCTTGATTTGTTGGTCGGAGATTATTTATTCTTTGAATATGTTTTTTTTTTGTTTTTGTTTTTGTTTCTGATATGGTTAATCTTTTTAGATTGAAGTTTTCCTTCAAACACCTTCTGTAAAGCTGGATTTGTAGAAAGGTGCTGTTTAACTCTAGTGTTATTATGCAATATTCTTCTTTCTCCATCTATTGTAATTGAAGGTTTTGCTTGGTATAGTTGTCTCTTGCTGGTATCATTGGTATCATATAATTTCCAGAACATATGCCCAGGCCATTCTAGCTTTAGAGTATGCACTGAGAAGTCAGGTATTATTCTAATGAATTTGTCCTTATATTTGTATAATGAATTTGATATTCTTTCTATGTTCTATACATTTAGTGTTATGTGTCATGAGAATTCCCATTTCTTGTCTAGTCTATTTGATATTCTGTATGCATCTCTTACCTTGAGAAACAGTTCCTCCTTCAGGTTTTTCAGCATTTTTTTTTTGAGACAGGGTTTCTCTGTATAGCCCTGGCTGTCCTGGAACTCACTCTGTAGACCAGGCTGGCCTCAAACTTAGAAATCCACCTGCCTCTGCCTCCCAAAGGATGGAATTAAAGGCGTGCGCCACCACCGCCCGGGGTTCCTTCTTCAGGTAAGGGAAATTTCCTTGTCATTTTGCTGAAGAAATTTGCTTTTGACATGGAATTTATCCTCTTCCTCTATTTACATGATTCATAAAAATGATATTTTAATTGTTCTCCAGTTTTCTGGATATTTTGTGCTTGAATTTACTTAGATTTAACATTCTTCTCTGACTGAGGTATCTATTTCTTCTACCTTGCCTCCAATGGCTGAGACTCTCTTATATGTCTTGTACCCCGTAGGTCACCTTTGACGTTTTTGTTTGACTCCATAAACTTTTCATCTCCAGTTTCATCTTACTTTGGGTTTCCTTTAGTGATTTGATTTCTGTTTTTATGTCTTGAACTGTTTTCATCATTTTCTTCTACTGTGTGTGTTTTTTTTCTTTCATAGACTTCATTAATCTTAAGTTTTATTTGTATACACTTTGATTTCCCTGAGTATATTTAGAATGGCTATTTTGAAGTCCCTATCTTATACTTTAGCTATACTGCATTCCTTGGAGTCTATTGTGCATAGTAGTGTGTTGCTGGGTTCTACTTTAGCTATATTACCTTAGTTGTTAATGGTTGTACTTTTGAACTTGTGTCTAGGCATACACTTTGGGAATAATTAGGAGTCTAGGTTTTTGATATCTAGCCTCATCTTTCTTGGGTATGTGTTCCATTTCTTTATTTATGTTGCTCTATCACAGTATTAGGAATGTGCAGTTGCCTGGTAGGGAGTTCTGAATCCCTGCCATTTTTAACCACTAGGGAATTCAGGTAGAATCTGTTTCTAGGTATTGTGAACTAACACAAAGGAATGTGGATGAGTTAGAAAGTAGTGGGGAGCTGAAAATATTCACTGGAAGAAGGAAATCATTATCTGCAACTAGGTTTGATGGAATCCTCAGCAAAAGACAAGGAGGGCAGACTCCTTCCTGTAAGTAGGCTGCTATACAGCCAGGGATAAGACTAGAAAATTGGAAATGGGGGAAAGGAGGAAGAAAAAAGATTGCCTACATGATTTTCAGGCTGGTGTGGCCAGGAGGTTCCCAGGTAAACTAGTAGGTAATTAGTGTTGTGGGAAACACACTAGGATTAGTGATTTATTAAGAGAAGAGACTTGGACACACCTGTTGCCTTACTGTTACAATATGGCCATGTGTGCTGTTGAGTCTTCATTCTCAGATTATCTAGATTTAGTCACTTAAATAGTGGACTTTTGGGTGTGGCTATGTTTCTATCCCAGAAAGATTTAATTGAGAATCAAAATCCTATTCTGAAAGTCAGTACCATCAGCCCATGAGCTTGGTTCCCATGGGAACCTAGACTGAATAAGAATTTTTTTTTCTTTTCTTTCCTAACCGTATACACAATGTGGCCATTTACTTTAAGCTTCTGATGAAATATCAAAAACCAATCTCTTTATCTTCTTCAAATAAGCTCTTTCATTTTAAAGCTTTAACATATTGTCAAATATTTTGCTGTAGCAATGAGAAAATTAATACTGCCTGACACCCTTTACCATATTATAACATAGCAAGAGTGTCCAAACAGAGTGCTTGCATCTTGATATTAATTCCCTGTTTCTCCAACTGTGAAGCATTTCTTCCCTTCATGAATTACCCAGTATAAGTTACTTATTTAGAGAAGCAGAAATTGGCTTGATACAGCTCTTATGTCTTTCATTCTTGTCCCTTGTCAATTTTAAATGTCAGTTCGTCTAAACACAGGTCTCTATAAATACACTTGGAAATAATTTGTTTAATTAACATAATATTCTGGTTGTATATAATGCATTAAGATAAGCAATCATGCTTCATAATAAGTTTCCAATTGGATGAAATTTGATCACACCATCTCTATCCTTAAAAAAAAAATCGCTTCAATTGGATAAAAACTTCTCACAATAAACAGTTCTGTATGATTACAAAAAAGTTTAAAAATAGCTATGATTGGGAAAATATGCTCACTGGAGCAGCTTCATAGTAGCTCAAACATAAATTGTTCTTTGCTAGTCATTTACAATGTATATACTTTTTAAACTTATGATTTTTATGTCCTCACCAACACCTTTTGTTTTGTACTTCCATTAATTTTTTTAGTGTGTATTTCTGGTTTTGTTAACCAAAATATGTGTCCATAGATGTGAGAAATCATATCCACAGTTTCCATTTGATTCTATTGGTCAACGTGTCTGCTTTTTTGTGCCAGCACATGCTGTTTGTTGGCCAATGGGATCAAATGGAAACTAGACAGCTGCATGAAGAATTCAAATAGATCCATATTATTGCCCTGTGCAATACTAAACTCCAAAATGATCAACAGCATCAACATAAGGTCAGATGCCCTAAATAGGGAATAGTATTGAATTCATCAACATGGAAAAAACTCTTTGAGTATAACTCCAATAGCACAGGCATTAAGAACAACAACTAATAAATGGGACATCATGAAAGTTAAAAGTTTCTGTATGAAAAAAGACACCATCTGTGAGACAACATGGAATACAGAAGGATTCTTGGAATTGGTTGTTAAGAACATTATTGGGAACCTTTACTTTTAGAAATAAACTTTATGATTATTTGTGGAATAAATGATAATATTTCATTTATTTTTTCTTTTATTGAAAGTGAATTATTTTCTCATATAAAATATCCTGATTATAGTTTCTCCTCCCTCTACTCCTCCCAGTTCCTCCCCACCTTCTTACCTTCTGGATCTACTCCTTTTTTTTGTATTGTATCAAATAAGAACAGGCTTTTAGGAGATAAAAAACAAACATAACAAAATAAGTTATAACAATATAAAGCAAAAACTATGGTATCAAAGTTAGACATGGCAGTCCCACAGAAGGAAGAGTCCTAAGAACAGGGGCAATAGCCAGAGACCCACTCCTTCTCACACTCAGGAGTCCCATAAAAATATTAAGGAAGCYGGGCGGTGGTGGCGCATGCCTTTAATCCCAGCACTTGGGAGGCAGAGGCAGGCGGATTTCTGAGTTCGAGGCCAGCCTGGTCTACAGAGTGAGTTCCAGGACAGCCACAGCTACACAGAGAAACCCTGTCTCAAACAAACAAACAAACAAACAAACAAACAAACAAACAAACCAATAAAAAATAAAAAAAATAAGGAAATAGCTAATGTGTGTATGTATGTATGTATACAGAGGATTCAGTGAAGACGCATGTAGCTCCTGTGCCTCCTGATTGAGTCTCTGTGAACACATATGCTCCTTGCGTAGTTGATTCTGAGGGCCTTGTTCTTCTGGTGTCTTCCATCTCTTCTGACTTTTAAAATCATTCTGCCTCTACTTCTGTGTGATTTCCATGAGCTCTGAGCGGAGGAATTTGATGAAGACCTTGAATTTGGACTCTGTTCACAGTTCTGGTGGTGAGTCTCTGTACCTGTTCCCATTTGCCAGATGAGAAAGCCTGTCTGATATTGACTGGATAAGGCACTGATATGTGAGTATAGCAGAATATCATTAGGAATCATTGTATTTTATTGAATTTGGCCCTCAGAATGATTAGTTCTTGTTAGTCAGTTGTCATATTTTTCTAGCTGAAGCTTGAAGTACTATATTGAGTAGATGTGGAGAGAGTGAACAATCTTGTCTTGTTCCTGATTTTAGTGGGATTGTTTTGCCAGTGGTAATTTAGAACACAAATTTAGTAGAGAATGTCTTTATTATAAAAGCAAACTTCTTTTGTAGGAATTTTTTGGTGCACTCTTTGCAAAACTCTTCTGCAACAGGAAGAAAGGTCTCACTGACTGTTGTTTCTTTGGATTTCCCACCTTCAAAAATTTTTAATAAAATTATTTTTTCAATATAAATTATGACACTTTGGATAGTCTCTATATAGACTATTTATAGACTATATATAGTTTCATATACATGGATATGTGGATATACATATATATTGATAGTTTCATATATATGTATATGTCTATATGAATATCCATGTCCATTCCATATACATATACATATGCAAGAAAAGAGAGAAAAGTGTTCAACACAAAATGGCAGTTGACACTGAGCAGTGGTGGCACACACCTTTGGCAGGTAGATTTCTGAGTTTGAGGCCAGCCTGGCCTACAGAGTGAATTTCAGGATAGCCAGGGCTACACAGAGAAACCCTGTCTCAAAAAAAAAAACCAAAAAAACAAAACAACAACAAAAAAAGATGGGATCTGGCAACTGCTGTATTGAGAAACCCACAAACTCTGAAGCAAGATATGATGGCAGCAGAGGAGGCATATACAGACCCTGCAGTATCTCCAGAATAACTAAAAGGAGGCAGGTATTCATGAGAAGATACTTTTAAAAAAATGGTCTCATGAAATATGAAGGAAAGATGGTAGAGTGGAGCCACAGGTATGGTAGAGAGTGGCAGGACCTGAAATTCAGCATCAGTGGGAATGGGAATGACAAGCGGGTCCAGCCGCAGTCCTCTGCCCACTTGCAAACAAGCAGTTTAGGACCATCACTGCTGCAGCCTGAGCTGTTCACCCTGTGGATAGGATAGTTAGCACTGAAGGAAGATATGTAGGGCACTCTCTCAGATACTGCTCCCACATGCCCTGCCCAGCCACACGATTGTCTTGACTGGGGGGGGGGGGAGGGGGAAAAGGGATATCCAAAACAATTCTCAGGCATGGTCCAGTATTTATAGTACATAAGAAATCAAAAACCTTGAATCAGATCAATGACTCATTGCGTAAAGCGTTAGCTTGTAAATCTGTTTGCACAAAAAAAATATACTGTGTAAATCACGGCAGTTAGCAATGCCACTCCAGTAAATCAATGTGCAATGGAAAGGTGGCAAAGATGGTGAATAGAGAGTGGTACAGGTGTGAGTGCAGCTGTGGTGGACAGTGGAGCATGCCATTGCCCAGAAGGGCTGTCAGAGTAGTGTGCAGCAGCCTAAAGCTCACAGGCTCTTCCCCCAGCCTACTGCTCAAACACATGATCACCCTGGCTCTGAGCAATGTTGTCTGTTCTCAGTGCTGTAGTTGAATACATGTAGAAATCCATGATCCATTCTGCTGCTGACTGTTATGGTAAAGGAAGTTTATTTTGCAGACTTATAGTGGAGAATGGGAGGTATAGATTGCATCTGTGAAAGCCCCCTCTGTGGTGGATTTGATATGCTTGTTCTATGGGATAAGGCACTATGAAAAGTTGTGGCCCTGATGGAATATGTGTGGCCTTGTTGGAGGAAGTATGTCACTCACTGTGAAGGCAGGCTTTGAGGGCTCCTACTGATCAAACTTCATTTAGTGCAAAAGAGTAAGTCTCCTGCTTCACCCTTTGGATTGAGATGTAGAACTCTTGGCCCTTCCAGCATCATGTCTGCCTCTGCCATGCTTTCCACCATGATGATAATGAACTGAACTCCTGAAACTGTAAGCCAACTTCAATTAAATGTTGTCCTTGGTCACGGTGTCTCTTCACAGAAATGAAACTCTAAGACCTCCCCTCCCCCCTCACAAAGCAGTCTAGATTAGCAGCAATTGAAGAGATACCTTAAAAAGTGTGATACAAATGCTGAAGCTTTCCAGAATTGATAGTAATGGACAAGAAGGACTCTTTAAGTGGCTGGCCTCTGACTTTAACCAAGCTCAAATGAATATATGGCCAACACAAATTGATCTTGGTGTATTTATTATTTTTCTTTTTTTGAGGGGAGATTGAGGGTGTAAGGGTGTACCTGGGAGGAATGGGAAGTGAGAGTGATCAGAGTACATTGTATAAATATCCCAATCAATCAATAAAAATATTATTTTGAATGAAAAAAGAAAAGAAAAGGATAGAATGAATGAATGAATTTATAAAGATCTGTAAAATGAACAGGATAAAATGTTGATCCCTCTCTGACCTTTTCCCTGGTTTCTAGTTGAAGGCAGAATACAGACACTACACTTGAGTACTGCATTTAAGGCAAAGAAGAGAAACAGCCTGAACTGAATGAAGTTGAGGAAGTCTACATAGTTATAGATACATAATAAGTCTACTATGATGAAGTCTACATAAGAGCTAGTTAGCAGTATTTAATAAGTTTCCATCATGTAGTGTTCCGTAGCTATCTGCAGCTACCTCAGACTGGTCCCTGCAAGAGAAACTTATGGGATGGATGGGGAAAGTGGCACAAAAGAATTGGGTCAAAGAGACATTGCCTTTCAAGACCCGAATTTTAATAAATGTAACCCAATAAATAGTCTGGAAGATTTCCCTCCCCCCACCCCCAGGCATGGGGTGGAGTCTTGGGATCTTGCGGGATGCTTCCAGGTGAGGCTGGTTTGTTCTAAATAGAACAAAGGCCAGGAAATTCTGGGGCTGAGCAGAGCAGAGGTGAAAGTGCCTAGCTCGAATGCTGAAGTGGGGGGAGGGACACCATCCGGAGCTCTAGTAATGAATATTTATACTAGTTTATAATATTTGTTTAGATTAGATAATGGCTGCATTTGTAAAATATGTATGTACATAATTTTATGTGCAAGTGTCACATAGCATATAAAGCTCCATCTTTTTTTAATCTTTTATTTTTCTCGTGGTCCTGGGAACTAATCTTAATTCTTGGGCATGCTAACCAAGTGTCCTTCCACTGAGGTACAAACCAATGTTCTTTTTGCCTTTCACTTTGAGAAAGGGGCTAAGTTACCTAGGCTAACCTAGAATTCACTATATTAGCAGGCTTTAAACTAGTAAATTCTCCTGCCTCGGCCTCCTAAATAGCTGAGCTTGCATTTTAGATCACCAGGACTGAATTTACAAGACTTTTTCTGTAGCATTAATAATGTATGAAGCCAGGAAATTATTTTAGTTAGATAAAGTAATTAGTTATACTCATTAAAAACTGTAAGTCAAAAATTTTTCTGTAATTTGGTGTGCTGGAAATGTGACTGATTGTGACATACTTTATCAAGAAGATTATGATTCTGATGGCCACAATGAGGAGAAACCATTTAAGGTGTCTCGGGAGGGGTTTTTGGAAGGATAATTTTCCCTGTTCCTAGAATCATTGTCTAGGAGAAGTCATCTTTCTGCATTCAACTGCAGTACACCCCATCATTTTAAGGGCTCATCTATTTGTGTGTAGTCTAATACTGTTTACTCCTACTATGCAGACAATTGATTAAAGGGTGGGTGATTGCCTCCTCTATTCTGCTACATCAAGGTATACGATGTGCAGAAACATGTTACAGCATATTAATTCTAACCCCAGTCAGGGTTCAGGAATCAAGTTCAGTTCTAGAACTGTCCTTGACTCTGACACTTCAAAGGGCCTGTTTCTTACTAGTTGTTGTTGTTTTTATTTTTTTCCCATAGATTAGAAGAGCAGATATGGATAGAACAGTTTTGCTTTCTGTTGAATGTAGTCAATGTTATGCCCAATTTCTAGCAAAACCAAATAAGCTATACATTGAAAAAATTATTTTACATAATGTGTTAGACAATGAGTAGTCTAAATATATTTGTAACAATTGTGTTCTAGCAACAAAACAAAAGATATTTTACCACCCTGACAATGTATTATAAACCTGCAACCCAACTCAGATGTCTCTGTACTAATTCTTAGGATAAATACTCCAATCAGCTTTCAAAGTTTTCAGTCTACTTTCAATTGAACTAACATAAAAATTGTCAGGTGTTATTGTCAGATTTAATACATTTTATATTGCTGTGATTCTAAACATATTTTCCAAGTCTGGCTATTAATAGATCAGCCTCAGTCAAACATATAGTTCCACAAAGAAAATAGTAAAATGTATGTGTGTGTGTGTGCGCACGCGCGCGCGCGCGCACACACACACCACACACCACACACACAAACACACACACATGACTTGTGGGGAGAAACAATGAACAAATTTCAAATTTTAGAGCTTTGTGAAATGTTAAATGTTGCCTGCTAGTTGACATTTAGTTGAAGAACACTGGAAGACTCATTAAGGGAACAGATGTTTTGACATACTAATGTCTTGAAAGGCCAATATTTAAGAAGAGGAAATCTTTCCAAAATGTAAATTACTTGTCAACCTTAATGAGAAAACTCAAATAATCTTAGTACAGCTCTTCTAGTTTCAAGTGTTCCCCTTCTCTTTAAAAGTATTTCTCCATGTATCTATTATGTTAATGTTTCTATTGACACTAAAATGTTGAAAAATATTGTTTTTCCTTCCTGTTATGATTAATAAATAATTATATTCTATTTTCCACAAAGAACCTAAAGATAACAGATAAGAGAAAGGTTGGGGTACTTCATCAGTGATGTTAGTTATACCCACCCTTTCTTTCATCTCATCTGTGAACAGAGATGTGCTCTACCTGTGGAATCTCAAATTCATTGTCAAGCTGGTGGGATTCATTCTTCTAACATTCATCTTACTCATTTTGTTAACTCCAACAATAGGTCTTTGAATTTCATCATGACCTTCAGTGTCTGGGTTCCTCTACATTGGCAGTCTTTCCATTACACATGTCTGTGAATGCTCTCACTACAATAGGTTCTAGGCACTGGGAACAAGATGTTAAATAAAATGCATAGCCCACTTTCTTAAGTAATTTTGGATGGAGAATGCTATGAAAAATATGCCTTGTTTTGTTTGGAAATAAATAGACTACTAGTAGCTTTTTTTTTTTTAAAGAAAGAGGCAGTTCTTGTCACAATGTTTCTGTTTTAAAAAGCAACTTCAATAGTTAAGTGTGCTGCAATAAAAGTCCCCACAGGTTGGATGAAGTTGAGTGATTTAGTCTTTCTTTGGCTCTTTGATTATGTTGGGCCCACAGATTATCTATAAAAGTTCACTCTACTTATATTAGCAGCTACCTATGGAGGCTACTTTCATTATAAACATAATAAATAAGCAAAGGAGACCAATTGGATAGTTGTCTTTTGATCCATGGTACAAGACATGGAAGAGACAGTTTTGGGCATTTAAGACAAGCTAAAGAACTGGATTTCACAGAGAAAATCACAGTCAGAGAAAATGGTAATACCAAATAAATCCAGGTATAAAGTGTCCAGTACAACTGATATACTATGGGAATATCAAATTTATAAGTAATAGGAACAGAGGTAAGAAATAAAAGGCACAGAAAATATTTCCAACAAAAGATAGAAAGAAAAATTCCCTAACCTAAAAACGGTATAAGACTCATACAAAAGCATCAAGTAGAGCAGGCAAAAAGAGAAACTAACTCTTCATTTCATATAATAATTAAAACTGAGTGTGCAGAGCCGGGCGTGGTGGCGCATGCCTGTAATCCCAGCACTTGGGAGGCAGAGGCAGGCGGATTTCTGAGTTCGAGGCCAGCCTGGTCTACAGAGTGAGTTCCAG
>BDUI01000056.1:139017-171826 GCA_002335545.1 Apodemus speciosus | reverse complement strand
AGAGAGAGAGAGAGAGAGAGAGAGAGAGAGAGAGAGAGAGAGAGAGAGACACTTCTTACTAATGAAGTAATCCTTTAAAAATAATACAGTCTGGTTTTAGTTGAGATAAAACTATGGGAGGTAGGCCTTGCATTCTCTTGAACAGCAATAAGAACATAAAGCAAGAGGTACTTTTGACAATTTCCAAGTTAAATGCCATTTTGTTTATAACCAAACCGTAAAATAGAAATCTATGGATTTTGTCTTTTGTGTGGGAAGAGATCTATGTTCAAAAATAATTTCCCCTGCAGATTTAAGCAATATCTGTGAGGGGAAAAAATGCCTTGCTTGTATTCCTTACAGAGATAGTCTGTCACCACAAAGTAATAACAATGTTACTGAGAGATTTCCATTTATTAGATATTTTGTTAAGAATCATATGCATATTTCCTTTGTGAGACCTCATACCATTCCACTAAGTAGCATTTTGATCTCTGTTTCAGACAAAAAAATTCTGTTACTCAAATATTCCATGACTTGCCCATTACCAAATTGTAGTCAAGATTGGGTGTCAGCCCCTTGAAGCCAGCCTGTGTTTTCTCTTTTCCTTTAGAGGATATAAAATTTACTGTTTGCTAGTTTTAGTCCAGAATTTGCTAACTGAATATAAATAGTAGTATAAATATAATTTTTTTATTCCTTGGACATTCTGTGTCATGTGGCCCTTATGTTGGCCTTGAAAAAAAACTGTCTATAAAAGTGTCCTGCTTATTCTTGTACAAGGTATTCAGAAGCCTCTGAGCTTTCCTATCAGCCTGTGCTCAGAATCCAGGCTGTTGCTAATTTCAGACATTGCTGGCCAATCATGCTCCTCGATTATAGTTCATGCTCTATATGCATTCACACTTGATCCATAGCACACATTTTATTAAAGGATTGTTGTTTTGAAATAGAATTATTTGTATTCATAAGAAGTTGAAAGACGTTGTGAAGCCTCTGTGGTAGGACCCATAAAAAGCAACTGAGTAAATCTAAGTTGACTACATGAGCACATCACATAATTTTCTGGATAGTGATCATTTCCCATGGTCTGGTCTTCGGAGTTGTTAGGGTCTCTACCATGTGATCTTTAGTGTGGTACTTATTCATTCTTTGCAATGATCTGTTTGTCAGAAGAAACTTAGAATGAATTTTCTTCTTTGTGCTTATCATCATAGTCAATCTCAATTTTCCAAGGGATTTTATGCTTTTTCTTTTACCTTGTGATTCCCATTCTTTATTTCTTATCTATAACAACCTTTCTTCATTCTTTCTTTTTTGCCTTTCACTAAAGAGATAATTTGTAAAGGTCTTGCTTCTCACTGTTCTTTTAGGCTTGGGTTTTCTTTTCTTTCATCTACTATATTTCACTTACCACCACTTTTGGACAAATCACTGAAGTATAAACACTGCAGGAGTAGCCTCATACAATTTATCTATCACATCTTTTACTAATTGAATATGAAAAGCAAACATTTTGAAGTTTTAGACCAAGTAAGAACAAGGGTGATTGGAAGCCTGGTATCATAATAACTCTAAGTCTCTTCTTTGTCCATTGCTAATTTTGGAAGTTCACAGATTGACGACACTCTGACTTATTTACCTCTAATGCATGCTACAATTAGCAAACATACTGACTCTTTCACATATATTTTTCTATTGATATTTCAAGTTGAATAACTCGTCCAATGAAAAAAAGAAAACCATGTTCCATGTAAAGAGTGTTCCAGACACAGAACACTAAGTAAAACAGAAATTAAAGTTGAACCCCAAAGGATTTTAGGGAAACAACACCTTTTATTCTAGCCATGATAAAAATGGTATCAATAATACCCAGTCAATATATATTCTACAGACTTAAGTTATCAGATTTATTAAATGCTCATTTAACCTTCCAAGCATTCATGTGAAACACTGCTTTATTGCTATTTATAAACTATGAAGCTAAGGTTTAGGAAGACTAAGAAATATGGAAGGAGTAGTATAGCTTCAGTTCATGTCTGAAGACAGTGAAGTTGAATCTGCCCTCTCATTGTTTGAGACTCAGAATTAGTTTGATATTGGGTGGCTCTTGGGTGTCTACAGTAGGTATATTGAGTAGCTGAGATTAGACTCTGACTAGAGCAGAACCAACCAGTGCTCAGATCAGATCAGAGGCTTTAAGTAGGACTCTCCTCATCTTGTAGAAACCCAGAGATTCACAGGCAAGTACCAATGTTAGCTGCCCCCTTGTATAGCCCATATGAATTTTCAATTATATTTTAAAATGAGCACTGTAGATTCAGTGCTTAGGTAAGGTTTCTTCTCAAGTTGTATAATGATACATTAAATTTCTTGTTTCTCTCATCCTGTACATTTTTGTTGTTGTTTTTCTTTTTTCTTTTTTCTTTTTCTTTTTTGGTCATCCTGTACTTAAAGGCAGAAGAATAAAAGAAATATCAATGCCTGAAAGCAAATGGTTGACAAACCCAATCAACTGACAGACAAGACAATAGCTAGATTTTACTCTTTTTTATTTTATTTTATTTTTATTAGTTATTTGTTTATTATTTATTATTTTATTTTTTACAGTCCACTGTCCACCCCCCCCTAGAAGAGAAGAAATTTAAAAACAGACAGTTAAAAAGAAGAAAGTCAGAAAAGAAAGAAAATAAATCAGCCTCAATAAGTAGATAAGTAGACAAATGAGGAAAGTTCATAACTGGGGCTATATGAACCACCATAGTACAAACCAACAGAAAGAGATACTAAGGAGAAGAATGCGTTAAAACAAGGGCCAGTCTATGCCTATGTGTGGCATTAGTGGACTATGAATCAGGCAATCTTAAAAAAAATAATAACTTGTGATGGGAATATTGATTATTTGATGAACTAGCTGCTAGGTGAAACTTAGGAAACTGTTCTTCTATGCCAAATGAGATGACCACATCAGGATCTGACTTTAAACTATTATTATTTAGAGATACAGGATAAATTTTATGTTGATGATGTGGATGCTATTTGTAGTTCCATAAGGGAAAATGCGAATGTCAGTGTGTTAAGATAGAATATATGGTGAATGATCTAAAGAAGAAAATTAATTTTATTGTTCTAATTCAGTGATTATATAATTATTTCTAAAATAGGAGATTTAGATGAAGAGATAATGTGTTTAGTAATGTAACTTTAAAAAAAAGTTTACTTCCTCTTATAAGGTAACTGAGGCAGTAAGGCAGACTGACTTGGTTCAATTGTTTGAAACTGCTTTATTGGAACAGAGAGGGGCCCAAATCTTTCTAAAGGGATAAAGACTGAACACATTGAGTGAGGATGGGGGACATCTAGCTAAAATAACTATGTACCAGGAAGTTACAGTTTGTTTTGGGTGGTTTAACTAGGCCTGGGGTAGGTTGCTTACATACCCATGTGTATTGTTCCTACAGGTGGGGCTAAGGCATTCTTTATGGCTAAGGGTTGTTGCCCAGTATAGTTTCACTCAGTCCCTCATGACCTGAGGCTATTACCTGACATCTTATGATCAAGAGATCAAGTGGTCATTGAATCCCCTGACTACCAAATTTAAAGCCCAAACTGTGCTTTTAATTGATTACTTGGTTGTTGTTAATGGAAACAAATAAAAATCTATCAGACCTAGAAGTTTGGAATATACATTATGCTTCTAACAGCAGATGATAAAATAATAACTTAATTATATCATTAATATATAGGTGTGTGGAAGTTAGTATTATTGCATTTATCAAAATTATGTGACCTTAATTATAGACATCGATTAGCAAAAGTTATCTTTTAACGTATTTTGTGGAAAAACCTGAGTGGCACACATAAAAATATTCTAAAAAGTGTTGTAAGGTGGGCCTTTTAAACATAAAACCAGAGCCAAAAAATATACATTCATATGTAGGAAGTTCATGAATGAAAATCTTGCATAATATCACAAAAGCAATGAAAGACAGGCGTCATATAAACCCAATCTGTCTAGCTAGTTGGCATATTTGGTTCATGCTTTTCTTAATTGAACAAAGCACCCATTATGCAAATTGCAAAATCTATGACAAAAACAAGCAGTACTCTGGTTCTTGTATCACCAGCCTAAGCTGTGTTCCACTACGAAGTTTTTCCTGTATCTTCTATTACTGTTAATAATACTGACTACTCTTTCTTGATAAGTACATAGTTTTTATGGAGAATATTCTATCAGCTTACCAATTTCTTAACTTTCCCTATTTATTTTTGATCATCATTGTAACTATAGTTTCAAATTTTTCTCCTTTTACAATGTGAAATTGAATTGAGACCATTCAGATGCTATAATAAAAGTCTTAGACAAGTTTCCAATGTTGTTCACATTAATGCTTAATCAGTTAACAGAATTTAAATTATGGAAACAAAACAGAAGTTAAGCAAGTTTAACATAGCTTATGGCAGTGGTTCTCAACCTTACTAATGCAGAGACCATTTAGTACAGTCTTTAAGTTGTGGTGACCCTCAACCATAAAATTATTTTCATTGCTACCTTTTAATTGTAATTTTGCTACTGTTAGGAATTATAATGTAAATGTAGTATATACAGGATATCTGATAGACGACCCCTATCAGGGTCACAACCCACAGGTCTATGTTGACATGTGGGTTAGATATATCAATTTGAAAGGAGAATACAGAGGTAGTTACCATTTTAAGTTAAATTTTTAATGCTGAACTTAGTTCTGCTTGTTTAGAACTTAGAGACAGTATTATAACATTATTATTTCTTTTTTCCCTTTGAATAAAGAGAAATCCTTTGGGGACAAATGAAAAAAAAATGCATATGTTAGACATAACATAACACATTTTTAAAGTACACTTTAGAGAAAAATCTTTTTCTAGCATCTGACATCACAAAAATATGTGAATTTTGAAATTTGGTCCCTTACTTAAAGCTCTAGGAGGATCTATCAAAGTTAAGGTAATTTTGCTCTGCTGCCTGCTTTGGTTGACATAATCGACATTCAGTTACTGATAGGAAGAGCTGAGCTGCATTGCCCCAAGTGAGTTAAGCAAAGATAGGTGTAGTTGCTAGCCCAGAAAGATAGTAATTTCCATATTCAAAGGAAGCTAAGATGAGATTCTTTGCAAGAACATGATGGATGCAGTCCTGTTCCCAGGATTTGAGCTGTTCTCTGTAAACATCAAACATCTCCACATCCTCTGCCTGAAGTCAGGATGCCAGAGACACAGAATTTATGGTTTTGATCAATGCTCTGGTATGTAAATAAGCTGTTTCCTCATAAACTGCACAGCCCATATCATAATGTACTTTAAGGATTACATTTATTCACATAGAGACTAAATACCGTGACTATTAAATACTAACTCATTATCTCTTGCAGGTGAGGGTATAATTTTTTAATTCAAGTGGAGAATGATAATTTGCATCCAGCAATCTGTACTTTATAAGATAAAACTGCATTTATTCAGATGCATGAGGCTAGATCACATCTTCAAAAGTTTTGGTTTTGGTACTTGCTCCTAGTAACCTCACTTCTCTGACATTTGTTGATGCTAAGTGGAGAAAAATCTAAGGAAAGTGGAAAATCTTCACTTTACTAATGTTGAGGGCTTAGTAATGTTGTAAATACATTTCCGGACAATGCATTTTTGACAACGCATCCCAGAAAACTTTATTTCTCCCTTTTAAAATAAAACCATTTTGTCAGTGGGAGAACATTTTATTTGAGGTTGGACATATGATATAATCTGTATTGAAGAGTCAAATACAAAGTAGTATGGTGGCATTCATCATTATGGCTAATACTTTTGAACAGGACTTTTCTTTAACACACAAAATTGTCTGGGAAAACAAGAGCACATGACACCATCTATAAGTGAATACAGTTTGGTGAACTGCCAATCTTGAAAATATATACAGCTATATAACTCAATTGTTCTCCTTCCTGATGGTCAGAAGAATCCAAAAAGCAATATAAAACCAAAGTTCATGAACAGATCAGTGACTGCCACAAAAGAGAAAAATCTTAGTTTAAACTTGATGTTCTTAATTGAAAGGATACAGATATAAATAAAAGAAAATAGAAAAAAACAATTCCATCTATAGATCATTGACATTCTATAATAATTCACTTACTACTGAGTTGATATTTTTCATTAAATTAATATCTTGGTCATGAGTTTTATGTACAGCTAGAGGAGACACATTTTCATTGGAAACTGAAGTAAGAACATCTGTCATAAGACATTGTGTCACAGGCCTAAGATAATGAATACCCAGTCATAAATTTCACTGTGAATTTGACTTCATAAAAGTTCTTTTAAACAGTGGTTTTCAACTTTCCTAATGATGAAAGCCTTTAATATAGTTCATGTTCAAGTGACCAATCATAAAATTATTTTGCTGCTACTTCATAATCGTAATTTTGCAACTGTTATGAATATAATGTAAACATCTGTGTTTTGAAATGTCTGTGAAAGAGTCTTTCAATGCAAAGGAGTTGACAATCCACATATTAAGAACCACTGTTTTAAAATATCTAAAAGAAGAGCATAAGATGGAGATAAGTATAATTGCTCATAGCTTTCAGGAAACTTGGATCAAACTACTCAACTATAAAAACACCAACTTTAATTCCTCCCATATTGATACAAAAGATTGTTTTTAGGTCATTCCAAAGGATTGGGATGTTGGGAATGTTTTGTAGATATAATATTAGCAACATCAAAGCCATTATACAAATACAGACATCTGTTTCAAAGATTAGACAATTATTTGTGATAGAATAAAAATTTTCTTAAAATATAAATGATTTGTCTTCCTTGATCTGTAATTGAAAACTTTATAGTGGTAAGCACTAAATAAAAATGTTAACTGTAAAGAAACACAGGCAACGAGATCCACAAGCTAAAGAGAATGGTATGTTGTGCCCTCAAGAAAAAGATCAGTGAAAGGTGATGGCTTACTTTCTGTGCCCTTGAGCTAATAACTTGAGAGGTGATAGCATAATTTGAAAAGAGGCATAGGAGGAAACAGCTGCTTGGTAAACAGAAAGAAGGCTGTTTGCATGATTGCCTGCTATAATTTTGCAGAAGCTAACCAACACAATTGAGGGAAGATTACCTTTTTTGACCAGTCTCCTTTATTTTTGAAATATAACTCCAATAAGGAATGTGCAGTAAAAACACAGAGAAACTGTTAAATCAAGCATTAAGTAACACCACGTTAGAAATCAAAATGCACCGACACTCAAGGGTAAAAGAATTTATTGTGGTGATTTTTGATACATACACACATCTATGGATTTACTGTTAGAATGTCTTGACCTGTCACAGTTGTTATTGGTGAAAAAAAGAGTTTGAAGAAATATAGCTTGTTTTTGTTTATTGGCCAAAAAAAGAGTTTGAAGAAATATAGCACCATATAATTGAGCTCAGTGCTGTTTAAAAACAAAAAGGTGACAATCTTTGACAAATAGTGTAGTAAGCATCCTTAGCAGGTATCACTTACTTCAAAACAACTTTTTTAGTATGCCTAAAATTAGTAATTAACCAAGCATTATTATTATATTGCTGTCGAACTATGGAAACCTTTGTTTCTTGGGTGTCGCCAAAGTATTTTCTCATTTCTAGTTTCAGCTACACACACTATGAATCCTATAAAATGAACAAATGCAGATACGAACACATCTGTACACATTTCTAGCACTTCTACACATTAGATCAGTGTACATAGACTAACATGTCTTGTGAAGCTGAGAAACCAGACAGAGGATTCCTTTCGGCTTGGTTCTTTCTTTGTCTCTTGGCCTCTTCTCAGTAACTGGAGAGCTTTCTTATTGAATGACGTGAAAAACTATTTTTCTGTGAACTCTGGCTATGTAGTGTATGAAATCTTCATTGCAAAATAAAAAAATAATTCACTTTAATTCACATCTATATAAAATATTGAAGGTACAAAAGCACTTCTTATAAGTCCAGAGTTGAAAGAAGTATTAGTCAGTATAGCTTTATTTATTCCTTAATTTAAACTAAATGTGTTTTAAGATGATGCACAACAAACAATACTCATATTAATAGTATRCAAGGAAATATCTAAATACAACTTATTTAAGTCAATTAAAACATACATACATACATCATTATTTATCCTTTCTGTATGGTGGATTATTTGAAACCCTATTTTAAAATATTTTAAAACATTTGTGAAAGATATGGGCACAGGCCTTTAAATTAATCAAATATATTATTCATTAAGCAGTGTTGAGATTGACATGCACAACATAGCCAGTAGCTCTGTCAAGACACTATTTCTAGCAATGTATTTTTAGGTGTTTGACCACACATTGCCTCTCACCTTGGAGCCACTTAGGAATCCAGGATCTGTTTCTTTAACCCTCTGTTAACTCAGTGCTGGTATTGAGTCATGTACTTTGTGTGCAGTTATAGTTAGTGTCTTTTTCCTGCTGATAAATTTTACAATTCATCCATTAAACTTTCTTTTTAGGTGAAGGTAGCTTTTTGATGAACAATGCTGATATACCCATTCCTTTTCTTTTCTTTTCTTTTCTTTTCTTTTCTTTTCTTTTCTTTTCTTTTCTTTTCTTCTTTTCTTTTCCTTTTCTTTTCTTCATTTAGTTTTCTATGATTCTTTCATCAATATTTATTTTTTTCATGTTGATTTGTCCTATGATAAAGAAGAGAACTCAGTAGAGGGAAAAAATTGTCACTTTGCATACTGAAATCAAGCCTATATACTAATCATTTAAATCTTATTGAAAAACACTGGGAAAGGGTGATTTTGGTACTCTCTACTAGCAATTCCCAAATGAATTGTCAGAAGAAAATTAAACACCCATTTTGTTTTTGTATACAAAAATGGGTGTTTAGAAGAACATGGAGAGAACAATATAATACAAAGAACTTCTCAGAGATAAAGAATGTCTCCTCACAGAGGCCCAACAGTGAGAAAACAATCCCTGCTCCCAGGCTCTTCCAGCTGCTCTTCAAACACTCTGGTCTAAGGACGAAAACTCTAGTTCTCTTGGCTTCTGCATATGCCACCCTTCCTAGTTCATGACTGTAGCCAGCCACTTCCATATTTTGTTTCTTTTTCCTGATCTACCCACTAATTTTAACTAGACTTCAGAGATACTTATTACACCGTGACCTTCAAATACAATGTGACCCTCATTCATAGCCAGACAATAGTTACTCAGTTTCCACCACTTCTATTCTTCCAGTTGCTGACTTCAGAAGCTTTGTGTAACCCCTTTTCTGGTCATTTTGTTAGCTTTAACTTTCAAATGGACCATCCTGTTAAAGGATGTTTTTTGAGGCAAAATGCTCAACTCTATCTCACTGAAGAAGGGAGACATAAAGGATATTAATAATTTTCAATGTTTTTAAAACTAAAGAAGAAATTAAAGAAGAATTAGTGGAAAAGAAAGTGATTTTTGTAAGTATAAGAGCTTTAAGGGTGGGTAATTTTTCAATTTGGATGCAATTGTAAGAATGCATGTACAACTTATGTTAGAACAACACTAGAAAATTACAAATAATATGTAATCTTCTTGATTAGAGATTCATTAAGCATAACCCCCAGGTCAGCAGCATCAGCAGAAACTACAGGAACTAGAGACTAGTACAAAAGTAAATTTATTTGACTATGAATCAGCTGCTTCCTGGTATATGGATAAAGCCAAACACAATTGGAAGTTATTTCAGCAATAACTACATTGGTCTTGAATGTACACAGACTTTTTATCTTCTCATCACTGACTTTAAAATAAGATAACAATGCACTTAGAATTTACATTTCATTAGGTATTATAAGTTATAGATAAATGAATTACATGAATGATGTTTATATGCTGATTGCAAACATTATGCCCAGTTTTATAAGGGCACCATGTTTCATCAATTTTCCTATGTATGGAGTGGCTAATTAGAGTGTATTTCTGGAACAAATTCCTATGATAAGAAAAAGTAATGATATTTTCAGTGAAAATGCTAATCTTGCTTATAGTAAAAAGGGTTAAAATTCACCTATGACATTAATAGAAAATTTCACAATGGATTTATTACTACCTACAGTAATGATTTTTTTTCCATGAACAATGAGACTCTGAAGATGACCATTATAAGGTAATACAAACAAAATGCTTAGAACTTTTGTTTTGGAAGAGAGGAAGGAACACAAACCCAAGAATTCAATACATGAACACTGAATTCCATTAGATTTCTCAAATCAGCTCTTCATTTTCTGTCCCAGAGTCCTATTTTGGACTATTTAATGTTTAGATTATATATTTGCATTATTTTTCAATTAATATATTTTCTGATCTAGTTTAACCTCTATAAAATCATATTTGAACATCTATATATGACATATTTTTCAAAAATTGCTGCAGGAAAATTTTCCACTTCATTTTCTCATCGCCCACAAAATGGCAGAATGTTGAAATATTTTGTTCCAGTTGGCATAAGGTATTGTATAAATGAGGTTAGGTTAAAGACTTAATAGAAGATCATCCTTCGTTATATAGGTGAACCCAGTCTAAAACAGGAGTCTACTGGAGTAGATAATCTTTCCCCTTACAGAGGAAGATGTAATGTCATGACTTATCTAGCAACTAAAGGCTTTGAAGATAGCTGAAGAGATCAAGAAAAAAGCAGAATGAGAAACTATAGAAACATATCTCTGTGGCCTTCAGAAATAAAAGTAGCAATAAGAAACTAATGCACTATTTATATTTGGTTCATGTAAACCTATCCTGATATAAAGTTTTAGCAGAGGCACATTAACATGATAAATGAATTGCCAATTTTCTTTCTTTTTTTCTTTTTCCTTTTTTTATTGGTTACTTTATTTACATTTCAAATGTTACCCCTTCTCAGTTCCCCCTTCTCAAATCCCCTATCCTATCCCTCTCCCTCTGCTTCTATGGGGTTGCTCCCCCACCTACCCATCCACTCCCACCTTACTACAGTGGAGAATTAAACCTTCACAGGATCAAGGGACTCAACTCCCATTGATGCCAGATTCATATGCATTTGGAGTCATAGGTCCCTCCATATGTACTCTTTGGTTGGTGGTTTAGTCCCTAGGAGCTCTGGGGGGGGGGGGGGGGGGAGGTGGTTGGTTGGTTGATATTGTTGTTCTTCCTATGGGGTTGCAAACTCATTCAACTCCTTCAGTCCTTCCCCTAACTCCTCCATATAGGTCCCTGTTTCAGTCCAATGGTTGGCTTTGAGCATCCAGATCTGTATTGGTCAGGCTCTGGCAGAGCCTCTCAGGGGACAGCTATACCAGGCTCCTGTCAGCAAAGCACTTCTTGGCATCCACAATAGTGTCTGGGTTTGGTGTCTGCAAATGGGCTGGATCCTTAAGTGGAGCAGTTTTGGATGGCCTTTCCTTTAGTCTCTGCTCCACTTTTTGTCCTTGCAGGAACAATTCTGTTTTAACATTTTTGAGATGGGTGGGTAGCCCTATCCCTTGACCAGGGGTCATACCTAACCTCTGGATATGGTCTCTACAGGTTCTTTCTGCTCTTTGTTGGTATTTCGGCTAATGTCATCCCTGTTGGGTCCTGGGAACATCTTGCTTCCCTGGCATCTGGGATTTTATAGTGGCTACCCCCAGTACTCTATCCCCAACTGATGTACACCTCTACTCAATTTCCTGACCCTCTGTGCTTCTCTGATGATTTTTTGAATTTTTTCAGTTTCTGTTGTTATGCCTCCCTTTTCATTTGTGATTTTGTTAATTTGTATACTGTCTCTGTGCCCTCTGCTTAGTCTGGCTAAGGGTTTGTCTATTATGTTGATTTTCTCAAAGAACCAGCTCCTGGTTTTGTTGATTCTTTGTATAGTTCTTTTCGTTTCCACTTGGACATTTTTCATCCCTGAGTTTGATTATTTCCTGCCATCTACTTCTTTCGGGTATATTTACTTCTTTTTTTAATTAGATATTTTCTTTATTTACATTTCAAATGTTATCCCCTGTCCTCATTTCCCCTTTGAAAACCCCATATTCCATCCCCTATCCCCCTGCTCAACAACCCACCCACTCCAGTTTCCCTGTCCTGCATTCCCCTACACTAGGGCATTGAGCCTTCACAGGACCGAGGGCCTTTCCTCTCGCTGATATCCCACAAGGTCATCCTCTGCTACATATGTGGCTGGAGCCATGGGTCCCTCCATGTGTACTCTTTGGTTGGTGGTTTAGTTCTTGGGAGCTCTGAGGGTACTGGTTGGCTCCTATAGAGCTGCAAACCCCTTCAGCTCCAGCTATACTACACAGCAATTGTAATGAAAAAAAAAAAAAACACAACTGAATGGTATTGGTACAATGACTGGCAAATCAATGGAATAGAATTGAAGACCCAGAAATGAACCCACACACCTATGGACACTTGATCATTAACAAAGGAGCTAAAATCATCCAGTGGAAAAATTTCAACAAATGGATGGTACAAATGGTACTTGTTAAATTTTAAAAAGACTTTAATTTCTTTATTTCTTCTCTGACAAAGTTATCATTGAGCCGAGAATTGTTCAGTTTTAATCAGTATGTGGGATTTCTGATATTTTGTTGTTATTGAACAGCTTTAGTGCATGGTGATCTGATATGATGCATGGAATTATTTCAATCTTCTTGTATCTTTTGAGGCTTGTTTTGTGTCCTATTATATGGTCAGTTTTGGAGAATATGAGGGGCTGAGAAGGATTATTCTTTTGTTTTAGAGTGAAATGTTCTATAGATATCTGTTAAATCCATTTTGTTCATACCTTCTGTTACTTTCACTGTGTATCTGTTAAGTTTCTGCTTCCATGATCTGTCTATTGGTGAGAGTGGGGTATTGAGGTCACCCACTATTATTGTGTGAGGTTCAGCGTGTGCTTTGAGCTTTAGTAAAACTTCTTTTACAAATGTTAGTGCCCTTGAATTTGGGGCATACATGTTCTTCAGAATTAAGAGTTTATCTTGGTAGATTTTTCCTTTGATGAAATTAAATGTCCTTCATCTTTTTTGGTAACATTTAGTTGAAAGTCAATTTTATTTGATATTAGAATGGCTACTTCCCCTTGTTTCTTGGGACCATTTGCTTGGAAACTTGTTTTCTCTAAGGTAGAATCTTCTGTCTTTGACACTGAGGTACATTTCCTGTATTTTATCTTTTGTATTCTGTTTGTGATGCTTGCATCTATGACTCCTGTTTTCTTTCCTAGGTTATTTATTTCCAGGGTTGTTTCCCTTTGTGATTTCTTTATTGTTTCTATTTCCATTTTTAGATCTTAGATAGTTTTGTTCAATTCCTTTGCCTGCTTGGTTGTGTTTTCCTGTATTTCTTTAAGGGATTTTTATGTTATCTCCTTAAGGCCTTCAACCTGTTTACCTGTGTTCTTCTGTATTTCTTTAAGAGAATTATTTATGTACTTCTGAAAGTCCTCTATCATCATCATGAGATGTGATTTTAAATCAGAGTCTTGATTTTCAGGTGTGTTGGAGTTTCTAGGGCTTGCTGTGGTGAGAGAAGTGGGTTCTAATGAACCCAAGTAGCCATGGTTTCTTTTGCTAATGTTCTTGTGCTTGCCTCTAGCCATCTGCTTATCTATGGTGTTAACTGGCTTTGCTGTCTCTCACTGGAGCTTGTTCATCCTATAAGCCTGTGAGCCTGAGTGTTACCATTCCTGGTAGTCAAGCTTCCTCTGGAAGGTGCAGAGGCCTGTAGCCCAGGGTTAGTTCCTGGGCACAGAGGGAAACCTGAAGGATAGTGTCCCTGGCTGTGCTGAGATTCCTAAGTACACTGGGCCCCAGGCAGGACCCACTTGGGCCAGTTATTGGGGCAGTAGTTATGGTCTCACCTGTGATCTTGGGTATGTCAATACTCCTGAAGGATAAGTTTTGTCAGGGTGGGAATTAGGATGCAGAGGGCTGTAGCACAGGGTCAGCTCCCAGGCACAAATGGAAACCTGGAAGTGCCAATTTTCTTTGTATATTTTTTATGAATATATATTTTTATTCTTGTGTTAATAATTTGCAATTAAATATAATGTAAAATATAATGTTACAAAATTCAATGTAATCAAGAAAATTAATATAGACCAAATATATAATTATGTGATTAAATCAAGTTTATAAACATGCCCATCACATCAAATAGTTAAAATATTTATATAAATAATTTTTGGCTTACTCTCAGCGATGTTGAAGTATACAATACTATATTAACTATCTCCCTGATGCTATGAAGCAGGCCTCAAAAGGAGAGAACAATTTCTAGTATCCCCATGAGATTTGGGAGCTTCTGCCCATCACCTTCTTATCCCCTTTTGACCCATGAGCCTCTGTTATTGCCATAATTCTCTCTGCTTATATGTATTCAGTTGTTTTGAATTCTATATGTAAGTGAAAATATGTGGTATGTATATCTGGCTTCTTTCAGCCAGCTTGCTGAGAAAGCTGATACAAAAAAGGAGTCCCTCTTTCATGGTCACAGGCTTATCACTAGGTAGCCAATGATAAAGTCTTCATTAATGAAGATGGTTCTTCAGAAATGTATGTTTACTTTTCTCTTAAGACATGGGATTACCCAGTAATTTCCAATGCTTGGTAAAAATTAGTGGAAACAGTTGCTTTAAGGTGTGTATGTGTGCATGTTCATGTGTATATACATGTATATGTATATGTGTATGGACTCTACTGACAGATATTTGAACACTTTAAAAAGGCAGGTTGTAGCCTGCACATACTTATTATTCATTTTAAAGCTTTCATAGAGTTGTCCTGAATTCCATTTGATTTGATGAACATTTCTGAACTACAAACCGAAGCCTGTTCTATAATAAGTGATACACAATATGTAATATACACTGTTTACCCCACCTAGAAGATTATAAATTATGCTTCTCTAAAAGGCTCCTAGTTCTCATTCCAGGACACTTTGTACTTCTTTCAAGTAGGTGTTCTTCATCTCCTGCAGCTTCCACAAAGCAGGAAGCTATGTACATTTTCCTTTTGAGAACAGTCTATTAATTGAAAGCTGACTCTGATGTAGTTAAAAAAAAATCAGGTCAGAGATGAATTTCATGGCACCCATAGTCATGTCAGCAAAATGTGATATGTTTGAGGTAGGTGAGGGATGTGTGATCACTCTGTTTGCTGTTCATCCCAAAATAAATATGCCTGTCTTTTATATTCAAACTTGGAGACGATCTTTCCTGTAGGATTTCCAAACTATTCTTATATGAACTTCCTACAAATTTCCAGATTTTAACATAGCTTAAACACCTTCCAAATAAGACTAATTAAAAAAAAGAAATAAAAAATTTAGCATCCAGAACACATGATTAATTATACTTGTTGGTGTAATAAAAGTTAGAAAAAAGTTGAGTTAAATACAAATAAAGTTTAATTTGAGGGAAAGCAAAAATTCTCCTAAGTTTACCTGAAAACTTCAGATGTTTCTGACAGAATGCTTAGAGTTTTGATGATGAATATTAAAAGCTAACACAGAATTCAAAACTCATTTAAAAAAGAACACACATGGAATGCAGTCACTGATAAGTTGATATTAGCCCAGAAGCTCTGAATACCCAAGACACAACTCACATATCAAATCATTCCCAAGAAGAAGGAAGGAGAGGTCCCTGGTCCTGGAAAGGTTTGATGCAGCATTGTAGGGGAATACCAGGACAGAGAAGTGGTAGGGGGTTGATTGGGGAACTGGTGGAGGGAAGAGGGCTTATGGGACTTATGGGGAGTGGGGAACCAGGAAAGGGAAAATCATTTGGAATGTAAACAAAGAATATAGAATAGAAAAAAGAAAAAAGAAAAAAAAAGAATTCAAAACCATAAGGAATAGAACAGAAGTACACATGATGAGAAATCATTTACACTCATAAAATCCTCTCTAAAATATTTATGAGTATATGTGAAGCACACATAGTTGACATATAAAACAAAATGCAAAAATAAATTTTAGGGATTCAGAATAGCTCAGTGGTAGAGAATGTCTGGCATGCATGAGGTTCAATCCCCTATACCAAAAAAAAAAAAAAAAAAAAAAAAAAAAAAAAAAAAGAAAGAAAGACAAAAAAGGAAAGAAGAAAGGTGTAAATTTCCACCGCTAGTAAAAGATAGATTTTGCAAGTGATATTATGAAATACTTAATATTGTCTTAGTATATCATAAAAGTGAATTTATTCTTAAATGTATCATATTAGGATAAACTAATATTTAATAATTATTCATTGACTTCATAATAAACATAATAGAAAAATAAATCCGCAATTCTTAACACATAACAGTAAATTATAGGTTAACTAAAAAACTAAATATAAAAATAAAGCATTAAAATATTGACTAAATAAAGGAAAAAATAACATATTATCTTTTTCATATAAGATCCTATCTTATAATATATACATTTATGTATGTAAATACCTGTAAGTGTAGATGTAGGGTGGTGTTTCGAAAGGGGCCTAAAGGATAAAGGGTAAAATAAGATGATAAGAAAGAATAGGCTGTTGATACAGGGAAATATGAATTATGAAAAGAAGACAGAGAACTAATTCTTTTTCTAGTTTCAACAATGTCACAGTCTTTCTTTTCTTGTAGTGGATAACAAATAAGTTCACAACACTGTCATTAATATTGAGCAAGGGCTATGTCTTCAAAAGTGTCAGTTACTGCATAGATGTTCATTGTGATGATAGAGCTCAGCACTGGACTTGTGTTTGCATGTTTACCTTATCCAACTGTGTGATGTCTTATTTGTAAATTCATTAAATTAAAATTTTAAACATTGACTGAAAAAGTGGCTATGTACATTGTATGTATACTGCCCAAAAGAAGTGTCCTAGAACTAAAGACAAAAATCATCTTAAAAGGCTGAACATTTACTTACACAAACATAAATCTGTGAAATAATACTTGATGCTATAAGCAAAGTAAGTAGAAAAATAAAGACAATGAAGGAGAAGCCTCATTACATTCAATAAGAATTGGCACTTGGTCAAAGGTATGCTGGAATTTATGATAAATTGATATATATGTATGTATGGATTATAACTTCAAAGTAAAATGTTCTTTCAGAATTTAGTAAAATTATAACCAATGCTTGGTTATGTTGAAAATAATAAAGCTTACAGTTAAGTCATTGAATAATGTGCATAAGTATATGTGTATGTGTGTCTGTATGTTTATGTGTTAGTGTACACATATGTATGTGAGCATATTGTGTATGTGTATCTGTGTGTGCATTTGAATGTATGTGTTGTGTGTTCATTTGTGTATGTGTGTGTATGTATATATGTGTGTGCTTGTGTACATGTATGCTTATACAAGCATTCATCCTTGAATGTGTGTCTGTATATGTATGAGCATTTATTATAAGTGTGTGTATATTCATTAATTTGTGTGTGTGTGTATGTGTGTGTGTGTGTGTGTGTGTGTGTGTGTGTGTTTATAGGCATGCACATACTACATCAAGTGAGTGGAGGCCACAGGTTTACTTTAGTGTTTGTGGTCATCTGTTACTTTGCTTAAAGAAAGTTATTCACAGCTGCCTTGCCAGTTTAATCTGGCCCACATTTTCTAGTCACTATTTCCCACCTCACAATGGGATTACGGATAGCACTACTCTGGATTTTACATAAAATACAGGGTATCACCCAAAGCACTTTATCCACCCAGTCATGTCCCCAGCTCAGATAAAATACTTCATAATTTCCTTGTACCCTAAAAACATAACATTTTTTCTTTTTAATTTCACTAAATACCTATTTCATTTTATATTTATTTTTCTGATAGTAATGTTTACCAAATTCTTTTTATATTCCTTTTTGTGACTGTTTTCCAATTTTATTGAAAATTTTCTATTTTCATACAATATGTCCTAATTATAGTTTCTTCTCTCTCTATTCCTTCCAGTTTCTCCCCATATCCCCTCTCATCCAGATCTATTCCCTTTTTGTCTTTCATTGGAGAAAAACAAACAAAACAAAACAAAACCATGTTTCTAAGAGATTCCAATATAACAACATAATAAAATATAATAAGATAAAATAAAAAAATATCATGTTGAAGTTGAACAAGGCAGACCAGCAGAAGGAAAAGGCTACAAGAGAAAGCATGAGGACCAGAGACCAACTCATTCTCATACTCAGGAGTCCAATGTTTAGAAAATTTTTATTCATAGAATATTAAGTAGCTGGGCAATGGTGGCACACTTCTTTAATCCCAGCAGTCAGAAGGCAGGGGCAGGTGAATCTCCGAGTTCAATTCCAGCATGGTCTGCACAGCTAGTTCCAGGACACCCAGGGCTACAAAGAGAAATCCTGTCGAAAAACAAAACAAAACAAAAAACAAACAAATAAAAAAAACAACGATAAAAACAAACCTAAAAAGAAGGAAGAAAAGAAAGTTGTTACATTCAATTTTATCGTACTGAAGGACCACACACTTCAATTTTCAAATTTCTAGTAGTAGTGTAACTTGGCAAGCATTTTGTTATTATTCTTTCATGGAGGTAAGGAAGTTATTCTTCTGTTCATGTTACCAGAATTGAAAATGAAAAGATTTACTCAATGATAGTAAAATAAATATAAAATCAAAAATAAAAAAGAAGGCATAAAACTTTTGTAAAAGAAGTTGATTAGACCATAGTTTTTTCAGGTAAGATTTCCGGATAATCTAACTTTCATAAAATGTTTCAAGGCAAGCAAACATTCAGGAAAGTTCCTAGTTACAATTTTAGCCAAAGGTTTAATATTTCTTAAAGACGATTATCTAGAGGATTCAAGAATCCTCAAATCTACTTTGAACAATGCGGCAGATCAAGGTACGGGCCCATCTGTTCATTCTCATAACATAGGAGCACACCTGGAACATGGTCAATGCTAAATATGTATATGATAATCTATGTATAAATGAATAAATGCATTAATGTAAAAGGATACACTGAACCAAAAATGAATAAATGAATGAATTATATCTATGTGATAAGATAGCCAAACACATTATAATATGGTTAGAAAGTTATTAAAGTCATCAATACAGAGAAAACAGGTACACAGGATGGAAAACATCTGGAAGGGAGGAATATAACCCATTCCATTATTCATGGTCTTAAAATTGAATAACACATAATGAGTTATCCTGGAAAGACAAAGTCAAAAGTCTGCATTTTTCCTAATGATCTCTGAGGTAATATATTAAGCTGTTCCAGTCTGCTTTCAACTGTGTGCCTGTGGTCTTAGCTCTAATTTTGTTTACAGTTCATAAAAAAACAACTTTGGACAGAAACATAAAAGCTTCCTTTCCATAATGTCTTCCTAACTTCTTTTGTGCTGATTATATTAGAAAGTTACCATACAGACTGAGTCCAAGCGAATAGTAATAAGGTTGTGATTGGATTTCAATAGCCTTTTGATTTATCCATTTACTATACATTAGCATTAGAATAATAAATACCAGAGTCTTAAATATCTGAAATTTAAATAAAAAGTGATTTCAGATTAAATAGCCCATCCAAAATCAAAATTTAATTTAGAGCTGTTCTATAATTGTATAAATTCAAATAGAATGACTTTAAATTTAGGTTAGCTAGAGAAATATGATTTCATTGTTACCAGTGAGTAATATCAACATGAGGTTGTCTTACCTTTGATACCATTCTGAGATTTTGTGCTGTTTTGTACCTGTCAGTACATAGTCATGGAAATGAGATTTATTCTGAAGGGTGACCCTTCCAAGACCTGACTCACCAAAGCTGCAGGGAATGAAGTTCACTTGCAAGCACTGGGATTTTCATTCAACTCAGATTTTCTTTGTTGTTAGTCGTGCATTTATTCTCCTTTATTTGGCAGTCTTTTGATAATTGATAACTTACAGTGTCAGCAGAACTGGAAAACTTACTGGAAACTCTTGACTTTTAGATACTACTTATTTTTATTTTATTTTATTCATTACATTTCAAATGTTATCCCCTTTGCCTGTTTCCCCTCTGCAAAGCCCCTCTCTATCCCATCCCTGCTTACCCTGCTTCTAGGAGGGTGCTCCCCCACCCCCTTACCCACTCTGGTCTCTCTCACCTCCCTAGCATTCCTCTACTTTGGGACATCAAGCTATATGATGACCAAAGGCCTTACCTTCCATTGATGTCAGCTAAGACCCCTTCAGCTTCGTCAGTCCTTCCCCAACTCTTCCATTGGTGCCTGGGTGCCAGCCCCAGCAGAATGTTTCTTCTTTCTTGTTGGTTCTTTTTGAGGCAGTGGAGGGGCAAGAGTGTGGGAGGGCAGCAGCGGGGGCGGGGGGCAGCAGGATAAGTCTAGTCTTAAGAAAATTCTGGGGTAAAACTTTGTCTTATAAGATTCTGGATGGCCTTTCCTTCAGTCTCTGCTCCACTCTTTGTCCCTTTATTTCCTTTAGACAGGAACAATTCTGAGGATGTAGGAAGGGGTGAATAGGGGAATGAGGGGGGGAGGAGAGGTAAAAAGACATATGGGACATTGGGGGGGCGGGGAAACCAGGAAAAAGGGCAATGAAATGTAAATAAAGAATATATCCAATAAAAAAAAGTTTACCCAAAGGAAAAAAAAAATTGGAGATGGATGGGTGGCCTCATCTCTCAACCAGGGAGGACCGACTCAACTATCACTGTCATTCTGAGTGTGTAGTCTATAATTCAGGCTTTTCTACACAGCCTCTTTGTCCCCATAGTAACAATTTTGAGACTTAATTATTTCTGGATCAATGTTTGGGCATAAGGTTTGACTCATTTCCTGACTAGCTCATAACTTTATAACCCATTTATTCTAATCTCAATTCAGCAACATGGTTTAGTAGTTACCTCGTCTTTAGTCTTGGCCTGCTTCTTTCTCAGTGTCTGGGTGGCAAATCCCTCGCCTCTACCTAATCTTAATTAAAATTTTAGGAACAATCATAAATACAATACCTTCTATAACTTCAATTGTACTAAACTAAGAATCTTACTTTCTAGAGTTTAAATGTAGAACCCCAAAACTGGAAGGCAGAATCATCCCTGTGCTTATAAGCATCTCCAAACACTATGGATACTACCCTCTGAAGTCTAAATATTAGATGTTTCCTCCATATTTCCACATCTCTGATTCCTTGTTCTTTTGGAGATCTTATTATACAGAGACTGTTGTTCTATTTTATAGGCTAATACATTGAGTTCCTATGATCATCTGGTCGTATGGAGTCACAGACAGTCTTCTCAGAAAAGCAACATGAAACTAAGAACACAAAGAATCATTGTGCTGCTGGACAACGTGTGCGTGTGTGTGTGTGTGTGTGTGTGTATGTGTGTTTGTGTATGTGTGTTTGTGTGTGTGTGTGTGTGTGTGTGTGCAGGCAGAATCAGTCTATGTACAACTCCAAGAAGATACTTTCTCATGCAATTTCAGCAAAATATGGTACAGCTAAGATCAGTGTAAAGTCATTCCCTGGAAGTATGTGGAGCAGACACTGAATTCCTCCCAGAGATTATATACCATGTTTCCTGAAAGAACTGAGATTTGAATTAACAAGGACTTGCTACTGTCTATTATTCTTTATGTAGATAATATTCAAAACTGTGTAAAGGCATGAGGTAGTCTACAATTTTATTTGTATGACAATTCAGCTATATAACATTAAAAAGATTTTGATAGGCATACTGAGACCATAACCAATCTTCATAACATTCTTTAATTAAAATGGGGAAATATGTCTGTGTTCTGAATAAGTATCTCAAAAAGAACCCTTTGGGACCTAATGCCTGTTTATAATGAAGAATAGCACCAAATTGTAGAAGGAATTAATGAGATAGCTTTTTGTAATTGGTTGTAAATGCATTAGACCACTATGTGTTTTATATGAATAAAAATACATACTTTCCCATTAGACATTCCAAACATAGTTGGGGAAATTCGGTTCCAAATAGTTTATATCTACTAGCTTTATTTTAATGGTAGTTGTGAATAAGCTGAGCATTGTTTGTGTACTTTACAATGTAAATTCTGTTTAAAGAAATAAAGCTTCAGGCCTCCAGGGCTTATAGTCTTAGCTATGTAACCCTGATTATCATTAGAATGAAAAAGTGGCTTAATCTCAGTATTTCTGAATTCAATGTACACAGCAAATTGATGAATGAATGGAGCAAGAGTAATTTTTCCATTAGATTGACATTTTGAAACAGCTACATTTGTATGGATAAATATTTTATTACACCATCAATTACTAAATCAAAGTGGATCAGATTTGTAATAGCTAGAGAGGGAGCTGATGTCTATTGCACCTGACATACCCCTAAGTAGTTGATTCCCTAAGGTCATCCCTATCTGGTAGTTTTGTTGACTTGCTTTTACAGATGATCATCAAGGAACAAAGAACATCCTGTTACAAAGGACTAAAAATATGACTTAAATTTAGCTTTGCCCCATCTTAACACATTTACTTCACTATGTCATATGCCTGCTCTATGTCTGATTAACAGTCATAAACATGCTAACTTATATTACTATTTCCAAATTGGAAAGCCATTTATATAATTTTCAGTTAAAACTACTGTGTCGGTTCCTCCTCTAGACTCAAGTGCAGGGATTGGAAAACTGTTTCTATAAAGCCCCAAATAGTCAATATTTTGAGATTGAGAAATCACATAGCCTAAGCATCTGCTATTTATCTCTCTCCTTTAGCTTGCAGTCATAGACATGGGCCAAAGATAATGTTTACTAGTGTGGTAATAGCTGTTTTTCAATAAAGCTGAATCCTGAACTGGGAGAAAAGGAGAGATTAATGATCAGTGAACTCCTTTTGGTTTCAGGTCTAAGACTGCCCATAGAGGAATGAAAGATTTCAGGTCTTGGAGATTTTGAGTTGCTTGAATACACAATTGGCAAAAATGAGTGACAGGATTGACTAACACATCATGTCTATAATTCCTTATATGGTTCTTTGGTTTGTATATTGTTTGGTTTCAGTCTTGCTAGAACACAGAGGCTTAAAGCTCAAGGCTTCGTTTTATAATCTAATGATTCCATTATAGAATGAGTACTGCACCTGAAACCTTAGCAAAGAATGGATTTCATGTGCAGAATGCACTGAGCATTACTTTTTCTTTGAAGAATGTTCTTTGCTCTCACTTTTAGCTTCTCATGGTTATTGTGTAGCAATGTCCCTGATTTACAGAAGCTAACCACATTCCACACAGATGAAACTATCCTTGATGTCTCCCAATAAATTTTACCTGAACTCCTAAATTACTACTCCAACTCTGGTATTCACTACTGAGCCATGGAACATTTTTACATGCACATATGTGTGTATGTGCTTGTGTGTGTGTGTGTGTGTGTGTGTGTGTGTGTGTAAGCCAGTGGGAAACATATAATTGACTTTCTCCTTCTCCTTCTATCACATGGCACTAGGGCTTAAGTTTAGGTCTTCAGGTGTGGCGGCAAGTACTTTTGGCCTCACTATACTATCAGGCAGTCTTAGAAGAAAATATAATTTGAATGTTTCAAAATCTGGAATGCTTCAAGATTAATTTCTAAATTGAATGAACTTAATCTGCTAATAGTAAGACCAGGTTATTTCAATAAATACTAAAATGTATTAAAAATCCAACTTTTTGTTTTTACGTCATAGTGTAACTTTTCAGCACTAAAGGATTTCTCTATTATAAATGGTGAGAATAATGGATTTTATTTTGTGCATTTTTAGAGGGTCCATCTCTAAATTTTAGTCAAGGCTTTGTTGTTTTCTATAATAGAGCTTGGGGTAGCAACTTATTTCAAGATACGGTCTTATAGATGCAATCATGTGAAAATGAGATAAATATTACTAAATTCAATTGTGATCTGAAATGGAATTCTTATAGCAAAACTGTCAGGAAAACTCCATGATAGCTTGATTTTTAAATCCCTGAATTCTGCATATGTTTAGTGAATTCATGTTGTGTGACCTCATTTAGTCTGTGCTGTTTTGTTATAGCAATTTCCCCAGTATAGGAATGGTATATGTGCCTAAAGTGATATAATTATGATCAGTTTGGAGGCTAGGATATGACCCATTATGATCTCTTCATGAAAAATACCCAAACAAAGCATATTTTTTATGTTTGACATACTTTGACATAAATTATGTTAAAGAAGGCCTATTCAATCAACAGTGAGATTTGGAGGAAAATGGATTCTATCTTTACAGAGGCTTCTCTAAAAGTAAAGGAGTTGAATTCATATTCAAATTTCAGTAATATGTTTATATTTTGTTACAAAATAAAAGGGGAAATAATCTTAATGCTTTCCACTCCAGATGTCCAGATGTCACAAAGACATGACACACACACACATCCAAACTAGTAACAGACTCTGTTTGCCAAACATCTTGCAGAGCATACATACCCCTTGACCTGTATTGTCCAGAGGCCAACCACTTGATAATTTCTTCAAGCACAATCTCTAAGGCAACCAGATTTCTAAAGCTTGTTTTTATGGACTGAGCTATGGCTTGGTAATACTACTGCAGTTGTAATGCTTGAATAAGCTTAATTAAATGAGACTTATAAAAGTGCACACCTCATAGAAATAGCCACTCTGAGTAATTTAAATGTCATCAGTGTGAGTTTACCATTATTTTTCCTTCAGGAAATCCTATTCAGAAATATTTGAAATGATATAAGATGTGAGCATTCCATGTAATCTGTGACAATGCCAAGACATAACCATGGATGGCCTCTTTCTCCTAGTCTCTAGCAATGAGAGAATTTGTAATTCTGGTCTACTTATCCAGAAGTATTTCTAACATTTATAAAAGACATGTGCCTACCTTTTTACTTCACTGATATGCAAACATATATTTTCCCCAGATTATTCAATAAATCAACTGTTAATCTGTTGATACAAAGCTGAAATTCTATGAAGAATGTAGGGGCTGGCCAGATTGGAAAAAATAATCACTTCTCATTGGATTTAGTGCTTTTATTTAAAAAACATTGTATGTTAACAGTTATAATTGCTCTAGGAAAAGTCTATGTTTAATTGAGGAGTTATATATTTTCCTCACATAGAATTTATGAGCCATCTACTTGGAAAAACAGGATAGCAAGGTTGGAGACTAAGCAATATGCAACACTTTCAAAGATCAAATAATGAGGAGATGCTTAGAAACTTGTTTGAACAGTGTTTCAGTTTTCTGCTACATCAGAGTTGAATAAACTACCCTCTGCTCAGATGTGTGCAATTTGAGCATCCTGATTCCAGCTATAGGAGCTCATTGGAAAAAGCACATATAGAGTATTTCTACTCAATTGTTTATTGAAATGTGGGCATGAACACCTTCCTGTTTTTTTCAGAAACACATAAAGGAGCTTCACACTTATTTAGAATTTCTTTGAAAGGCATAGGAAACTGTTTTCTTTTCTCTATAGATGGAATGATTATAACACACATTAATGCACACACACAGCGCCCCCCACAATTCATAATTTATTTTCTTTTTTGCATCTGGGGGAATTGAAATTTGGGCTAGACTTTTAGATATACTGTATACTTTTCAAATAACTTGATGCCAATTTTGGTTCCAGTTTGACTAAACTGCTAATCTGCTATTACGATGGTGTTCAATAATAAGCATATTTGCTTCAAAAGTATTAAATTGTATTTCATTAGTTAAAATCCTATGGTTTTGTTTTAAATCCCAATAGATAAATAGCATTAGTTGTAGATTAACTATAGAAAGTATTATTTATACTATTGATAATAAAATTTATGTCAGTTAAAGATGTATGAAAAAGATTTATTGTAATTGTTTTGCAAAAGTCCCTAAGAGAACCAAACTTGTCATCTCATTGCTTAAGGGTTATACACTCTATCCTCTTTTTCCATGTGTATGTAATATGAAAAAAATTGCAACTTTAACTGTCATGTTTTTCTGACAAACTTGGGATTTGTTGTTTTTGTTGTTTATAAATAGAAAGCATAGCTATGCATTTGTTTCTACTACATAGGATAAAGAAGACTTGGTCTTACCTTGTCACCAACAAAAAGAATAGGCTTTCAATTATTTTTTTACATTTCCTTAGGTTTCTGAAAATTAATTAAGGTAATAGGTACACCTCACTATTTAACCATTTCCTGCAACTATAGTTTGAAATAGAAGTTTTAGAAAGCCTTGTTTTCCATTAAAAGAATAAAAAGAATTCCAATAAAAAGAATGTGAATGTTTTTACATCCTCACACTGGATCTAAACAACACCTGTTGTTACATTCTAATGTCACATGACATTGCCAGGCTAAAACAAGAGATGCTTAATTCTAAAGGAAGACTGTGTTTCCATGAAAATGTCTTTCAAAAAAAAGTAAAAAATACACATGGGAGTAAAAATATCATACAAAGAGCTAATGGCTTTGCAGTCTTCATCTTGGTATTTTTTTCAAAATGAAATAAAATGTCATTATTCAAGGCTTTTTTGTTTCTATGGATTTTGCAATTCAACTACAGTGGATAATCTCATAAGATCAATGTCTGAGCTCTGTGAAGCAACTCATTTATGCAAATTTGGCTGAGAAAGAAAATGTGTCAAAAGAAAGTACTAGAAAATTAATTCATCAAAGAAAATGATCATACTTTTATAATATTCAAATGAGGTTGCTAAGAAGAAAAAATGTCTCCTACTGATTCTATGAAATGGAATCTGGGGAATTTGGGAGGCTTTTGGTAGAGTCAACCCTCAAACATCTGACATATATAGATATACTTATCTTCTTATCTAAAACTTCTAGATTCAAGAACTGAGCATAGACCAACTGCCTAAAATGACACTGATTGGCATATAATTGGGATCTCATGGGTAATATTTGTTAATTTCTAGGTTCTCTTCTTCCTTCTCTTCTTTTTTTTTCTTGCCTCATACATTATATCCCTACAGCAGTTTCCTCTTCCTTCCTTCATTCCAGCCACCTCCCACTCCTGACCTGTCTCCTCCAGAATACCTCCTCTTCGATCACCCACACCCCCATCAAAAAAAGCATCCACTTGGCCATGAGATTTGTACAGGGAGATGAGAATGGATTGATTTGCATTCTGGTACAGCTACTTTGGAAATCAGTTTGGCAGTTCCTCAGAAAATTGAACATAGTACTATCTGAGGACCCTGCTGTACCACTCCTGGGCATATAAACAGAAGATGCTCCAACATGTAATAAGGACACATGCTCCACTATGTTCATAGCAGCCTTATTTATAATAGCCAGAAGCTGGAAAGAATCCAGATGTCTCTCCACAGAGTAATGAATACAGAAAATGTGGTAGATTTATACAATGGATTACTACTCGGGTATTAAAAACAATGAATTCATGAAATTCTTAGGCAAATGGATGGAACTAGAAAATATCATCCTAAGTGAGGTAAATCATGCACTCACTGATAAGTAGATATTAACCCAAAAGCTCAGAATACCCAAGATACAATTCACAGACCACATGAAGCTCAAGAAGAAGGAAGACCCAAGTGTGGATACTTCCATCCTTCTTAGAAGGGGGATTAAAATACCCATGGGAGGAGAGACAGAGATATGTGGAGCATAGACTAAAGGAAAGGCTACTTAGAGATTGCCCCATCTGGGGATCCATCCATATACAGTTACCAAACCCAGACGCTATTATGGATACCAACAAGTGTTTGCTGACAGAACCCTGATATTGCTGTCTTCTGAGAGGCTTTGCCAGTGCCTGACAAATAAAGAAATGGATGCTACCAGACAACCATTGGACTGAGCACAGGGTCCCCAATGCAAGAGCTAGAGAAAGAACCCAGGGATCTGAAGGGATTTACAGCCCCATAAGTGGAACAACAATATGAACTAACCAGTATCCCCAGAGCTCTCAGGGACTAAACCACCAACCAAAGAGTGCACATGGAGGGACCCATGGCTCCAACTGCATATGTAGCAGAGGATGGCCTTGACAGACATCAATGAGAGGAGAGGCCCCTGGTTCTGTGGCAGGAGCCTTAAGGGACAAGCTAAATACTAGCGGGTGATCATGAAGTGGCCTGCTTTGGATTATAATCTGCAATAGATGAGCCCTTATTAAGCAAGTCTGTAAAGTACTCATTTTAAGAAATATTCCTGCTATTAATATGATTTTCCTGTTGTTATTATTAAACATATATATTAATAAGTAATAGCACACCCCTTTGGAGCAGATCTTTGCAGATCCACAATGTACTGTCTTACAGTGATGCTATGTAGACAAATAAGTGACTTAAATTTTAATGATGATCTGTTAAGAATTCCTAAAAATATATCTGTGGTTATTAAAAGAGATATTAAAATATATCTCTTTTATAATGTGACTGCTATTAGATCCTTTTCTGATAATCAAAACTGCAAGTAGAACTCTGCCAGCCTCCTAAGTGTCCCAAGTGTCACCAGTTAATTGCTCTTAGATGATAACCATACTTTCCCCTACTTAGAGAACATTCCAAGAGTTTGTAAAAAAATAACCAAAGGTCATAAAAGGGGAACTAATTATTATAGGTGCTAGGACAGTAGATAAATATTGACTGGGTTTATCTACACAAAACTTCACTAATAGTTATGTTCTGTGTGACTGTCCTCAACCTCTCTGGTTCCTACAATCCTTTTTCTCCCTCTTCTGTCAAACACTCCAAGTGTTTGACTAGTTATTTGACTGCTCCGGAATCTATCAGTTGTTGGATGATGTTTTTCTCATGACAACTTGGGGAGGCACCAATTTATGAGTATCTCAGAATATCATTAGTCATCATTTTATTGACTTTTTTTGACAGTCATGTTTGCTTCTAACTTGGGTCTGCAGACTGTCCTATCTCTGGTTCCTGGCCATGCAGGCATTGGCATGGAACACAAGTTGTACCAGTCATTGGTTGGCCAGTTCACAAGTTCTGTGCCCTTATTCCAGCACATCTTGATGTAAATCTAGCCATATAACCTTTAATCTATAACCTATTAAGTTCCAATTCTATAGTGTGTCATTTAGGGTACCAGCTCTGATTTCTGTTATTTTAAAGTGAAAGATACAGTTCTATCAAATAGCTATGCTCATTAGGCTTAAGGTATTTTAGTGCTTTTAACATTAAAAAGGGAAACAAAGGTAGATGATTCATCCTATGTGCTGAACTGTATCTCTTCTCCCATGTAATCACTGGCTCAAGTACTAATCTTCAACTGATGTTATTAGGTCTAGGGAATCAGGTGGTTGTGAGGAAATTAAATTTAGAAAAAAAATTCGGGTGGGAAATTTGGAGGTTTTATAGTAGCAGACACTTGTCTACTTATTGTTCAAAGACATCTTAAGAAGTCAGCCAGCTGTCATTCAGGAATGGAGCCTTTACAGTGATCCTACCTTGCCATAGAGCACCAACCCCAGAACAGTGAAATATAGTGCATGTGTAAATCTGTTGTTCTTATTATGTCATCCAGAGTTGACTAAGTCTAATTCCTTTTAAACCTTTTGAATTATTTTTATAAAAGTTCTGGGTTTCAGAATGTTTTGAATGATCCATTATCATGGTACAACCAGATGAAGAAATAACAGGCACCAGATCCTGATGCTCTTTCCATCTTGTAGCTGATTCTCTGTGGTAGACCTGAGAGTCACTACAGCCTGTACTCACTATCTTCTATCAGAAAAATAATTTCTTTCATTTTTTTTCACAGAAAAATGAGATATTGAATTTATAACATCCCTCACAGGCATGAATAAGATGGTGGTCTGAAAGACCAAAGCTGGTTTAAAAGCTTGTTCTTATGGTAGATGATGCAGAATTGGCCTTCATTCTGGATTCAACATTAGAGAGAAAAAAATCACCCAATGGAAGAATAGAAGAAGTAGATGGATAGTAAGGTGATTAGGATTATATTGTTTTAATTTTATTTTTTTGTTTTTGTGTGAGAGAGAGAAATAGCGTGAAAAAACATGAAGTTGGATGGGTTGGGGGAAAGCTATGGAGGATCTTGGAGGAGTTTGAAGAAGACAAAGAGTATGATAAAATATAGTGTATCAAATAATTTAAATATAACTGCATATTGTTTCCTAATTAGACAAGTAACCAAAATGTTCTCTATAACTTCATTATAATTATCATACCCTCCCAAAAATTTGGAAGCATGATATTAATGTAAATGTGAGACTTTAATTGAAATTGGCAGAGAATCAGGTTCCAGATTGTTAACAAACATAATTTTCATCCTTTAAAAGGGGTTAGTGATTTTGTGTATATTTCAAGTATGTAGAATTTTCATTCTTTAAAAAAATTACATGATTTCTTATGGGTCAAAAATATCATATATATTGATAAGAATATATGAATATTTTGACAAAGATCATTATTGATTGTCTTTATATATTTTCTGTTAATATCTTTTAGTTTTTATATACTTACAGAAAAGCATAATTAATTTATCCTGACTCTCTGTGTGATAAAAATACATTCTATAATTATGAATTACATTGTTAACCTTTTCAACTTTGTACTTGCATAAAGATCTTTTCAAGAGACCTTCTAGAAAATTCCTATTTATATTTGTTTATAGTCAAACAGATCAAAGTTCATCAATATGAGATGGTAAAAGTGTTTTTAGTATATTTTAGGTACACATATTATGCTACTGATGGTATAAATTACCATCTCTTTCCATTTCTCTCCAAATGTTGAAGAATTATAGTGTATTTCACAGACCACATCCCATGTTGAAATGCAAAATTCATAATGCTTTTATGTAATGAAAATGTGGCACTTTACTGATATCAGTCTGTAATCTAGGCTTGTTTCCCTGGAGATGCTTGTCCAGCCTCATATTGGTTCTTCACAGGAATAAAAGTAGGCAGTGTTTTCAAGTGATCAATAAGGGATAGTGAGGTTAAGTAATTTCTGCCAGGAGGCTTCTGATTTATACTTCCTTGAGCTGTTTGACCCTGCAGCCATTTTGGAAACATTGTATGAGCTGCTCCTTTTTCTGCTTTAACAATGCCTGGCTGTACAGTCAGTCACTACTTCTTTGGTACATGATTCTATACAGTTATCAAAATTATCAAAATGAATAGAATTTAACAATAGACAAGAACAGTAACCTGATGTCTCTGGTCCATTCTGAAGAGCTATGTTTCAAGAAGTGAAGCCCATGTCAAACTGTCCGGTAACATTTACCTCTCATTCTTTCCAGAATATCAATAACCTGATCTTGTCATGTTTAAAGCGCTTCTAAAACGTAAATCTCAGATTATGCACTCTGTTCTTTGCATTTATCTTGACAATTTTATGCCCTGTCAATTTTCCGCCTCTTGGCTTTGGACAACTTTAATAGCAAATTTGAATGGGAAATGGAAGGTACAGCTTGCTGTGCTTTGTGACAAAGGCAAGATCTCCTTCTGAGTAATTCCCATTTATTTGTTGTTTTCTAGTTGAATTCTCAGTGTGCATTTCTACATCACTTGAGCCTTGATTAATTTATATGTGGAAAATTTTCAGTGTGAAAATAAATTAAAAAGAATAATGAAATTAGTAAATTAGTGTTCACTTTACCATTTTCATCTGTTTGAAAATTCCACCATAGCTTTCTTATCAGAATCACAACGTGCACTAAAAGAACTTATATCAAGTCTCTAAAAAAAAAAATATTACTACTTAAACTGTGAACTTGCATACTTTTTTGACTTTGTATTTTCTATCTTTCTTTCCTGATTAAAATGAAAAAAAAATGTTGCATTTAAAGTTTTCTAGTTTCTAAACATGTGGTCAAGTTTCTAGAAATTTGAGTCAAATCTTGTTAAAATTTCACGTACAATTGTAAGACACCACAGGTGATAAGGCGTTGTCTGCAGCTCTACTACTTGACAGACTCAAGTGCCTCTGTAGTACAGAGGCAATTCTTTGTGATTAGTAGAAAAGTTTCTAGAGGTCAAAATACTGGAGATCAGCAACATATCAACTTTCAGGTAGGCTACTCCTAAATACTCATAATTCATTGACTCTCCTGAAAATCGTTATTCCATAGATTTGATCCACTTGTGGCCTCACTTGGGTCTTAAATCTCATTTCAAAGCATTGCAGTCAATCATCCATTTCAGAACTACCATTAGGAATGAAGGGAATTTGGCGCAAAAATCAATGAGAGGATATGATATGAATTCTTTCTAATTTTTTTCTTCTATGAGTACCACTTCAAATAGAGTTCAAGAAATCCATTTTTAAGGGTAGTATTCCATCTTGCTATCATTTCCACTAAATTGAGTTCATGAACTTGAAGTATGCATCTCCATAGTGCCCTTTTCATTTTTTGAAAAAAGAAAGTCTAGCATTATACCCATCAAAAGCTACTTAGAAGTCTTATTTAAAACATCTTACCAATGGTACCCTGATTAACATTTGTGTCTTTTGAAAAATCTAAGACCATATTTTATCTTAAAAATTACTTGTGTAGCTGTGTTCTATTCAACTACTACCTATTAATATATGCTAGCTTTTCTTATCTCTGGGTAGTCAAAGAAATGTATGCCTTTTATCTTATTTCTGTAAAGATAAATTGTCACTTTATGGAGGAAAATATATTCAGACTTCAGTAACCAGAATTTTACTTTGCATACAAGTAGTCAGCCAGTACTTAAAAAATATCTTATAAACTAAAATTGTACCAGAAACATCACTGTGTACACATCTGTTTCAAGAGCTCATACTTTATTTTAATATGTTATTTTTGAATGTGAGACTTAAAATGATACATGTGACTTACCTGTTTATATCTTTGTTAT
>BDUI01000056.1:87428-99613 GCA_002335545.1 Apodemus speciosus | reverse complement strand
GCAAGGTGTCTGCCTGGATCAAGGACCCGGGCCAGAGTCCCCAGACCCCGAGCGAGCTGGTCTCCGCTCAGGTGGCGACTGCCTGCAGCTCTGAGCTGAGGCAAGATCGGAGATTCTTTTAATAGATTTCTGTGTCTTCATTTTCTTATCAAAATACATTTTAAGTTACTTTATAACACCAAAGAATTATTACATCTTTCATATGAAGATTATTATTTTTAGATTATTACACTCATGAAGAATAATATAAAACCAAGATTAATTTGTATTTATTCTCAGCACGCTAATAAATTATTGTCTGTTTATTTAATTTCTGTCAGTTTAAATTCTCTCATACCGTTTGACATTAGCCATTAGAAAAATTCTGAAAAAAATCTGATTGAGTATAGTACATTTTGTCAATTATGTTAAATAATACAATACCAAAACTAGRGTTTAAATAATTAGAGTTCTTTAATTAAATTCATTAATAAGCAAAGGTCATTATGTTTTTTCTAATTTATTTAGAGTGAAAGTATGTACAGAAATGTGAGGCAAATACTGGCTCTGTTCTTCCTTTTTTATCATCCCTTGTATTTACCCTAAAATACAGAAAAGATTTTGAGGACAATTAACAGGGGTAAAAGAAAGAGGAAAACAGCACACTTTCTCTGTGAACTTCACCTGCCTTTCTCTGACAGGATTTCTGACACAAGGAAACAAGCAGGGAAGCCCACTTGTTACTAATTAGAGCTACCAATGACCTAGTAGAACAAAAGATCATATTTCATTGCTTCTCAATCCATTGAAATAATCTCCATTCTTTTTGCATTTCATCTTATTTTGTACTATGAATGCTCAAAATTGGATGGTCATATGCCTGGGTTAAAATACCTTGGCCTATGTAACCTCCTAAAGTCATAAAATTTCCTGGTTACAAAGGGGAATTATGATTTGATCTTTTGCTGAGAGTGAATACCTTCTCAGAGGCATTTGACATGTATCTATAAAGCCTTATGTTTGGAGAGTATTAATGGCTTCCCTAACTTTCCCCTTATGCACTTCTTAGAAATTGTTCCTGAAAGAATGTTATCTTTGACAGAGTTTCGAGTAAACATGCATCAATATCATGTCATACAAAGTAAAGGCATTTGCATGTCTATAGAAATTGTTAAATAACTAAATAAAAGTATTAATAACAGAGAGGGCTTTTCCTCTTTGAAGAAGACAGTTAAAAACCATAGAGTATTAGATTTCTACCTTTAATACCTTGAATATTTTAAATTAAAATTTCCAGTATTCTACAAGTAGTTCTTGACTGAAAGTTCAATTGAAGGTAGTAAATCAGACATCACCTGTGAGAAAGATACCTTGTGATATCCAAATTGGTAACATGTTATTATTCAATTAAACAGGAGCCTAGATGGCCAAATTTTTCTGGTTAAAGTATAAGAAAACATACTGGTACCCTGAAGAGGTGTCAGTGGATCTTCTGATAGCCACATTAGTGCTGTGAACCAATCCTCAGGGAGAATGCAGCACAGCAATAAAGTGGCAGAGAGATATTTAGATTCTCCTTGAATTTGAATCATGAAATACCCATCTTTGTCCTCTGTGAGCAAAGAAACAAAGGTATATGTAGGCCTAAACTTAGCTGTACTGTGTGGAAACACCTCCAAAAAAATTACTAGCAGATTAAATTGAACATGAAGCCCAAAATTTAGTTGATGATGTTCTACAAAGAGAATCTGTCTAAGAAAGTAATCAGTATATGTCTTTAAGCTATAGAGATTCTTTTTAACACCTTGCAGGAAGGCTGAGTATACTTGCCATGTCTATATGAGCTTCTCTTCATTTGTATAAGGCTGAAGTGCATAATTAGAAAACTAAAATACTGAACATGTATTCTGAGCAATAGAATTAGGTTTTTTTTCTTCTATTTGTCACAGGAAAGAAAAAGGAAGAATGGTGAACTAAACTTTCTGAAATGTTGCTCCTTTTTTCTCCATCAGAGGATTATACTTCAAATTTATTTACTTTGGTTTTTTTCTTTTTTATTATTTTCTATATTCTTTTTTTAGATTCCAAATGATTTTCCCTTTCCCGGTTCCCCCCTCTCTCTAAGTTTCATAAGCCCTCTTCCCTCTGCCAGTTCCCCAATCAACCCCCTCCCACTTCTCTGTCCTGGCAATCCCCTACAATGCTACATCAAGACTTTCTAAGACCAGGGCCCTCTCTTTCCTTCTTGGGAATAATTTAATATGTGGGTTGTGTCTTGGGTATTCAGAGCTTCTGAGCTAACATCTACTTATCAGTGACTGCATTCCATGTGTGTTCTTTTGTGAATGAGTTACCTCACTTAGTATGATATTTTTAAATAATCAGGTCTATCTACCTGCAAGTAACTCCCTCTGCTTAAGTAGTTATCTCCTTAAGGACGGTTGGAGAGAAAATATTTGCTGGAATGTCTTTCTGTTCCCTGAGTGTTATTCTTTTTAGAAAAGAAAAGAATTAACACACTTATAATAGTTCAGTACAGTACATTCATTCTTGCAACATAAATCCTGTGCATTTATTTTTCTCTTCATCCTAGCCCCATTCCCAATTCTTTATACTATCTATCTGTCTTAGTTAGGCTATCCATTGCTGTAAAGAGACATCATAATCAATACAACTCTCAGAAAGGACAACATTTAATTGGAGCTGGCTTATAGGTTCTGAGGGTTAGTCCATTGTCATCATGGCAGGAAGAATGACAGTGTCCAGGCAGGCATGGCAGAGGAGCTGAGCTGATAGTTCCACATCTTGTTCTGAAGGCAAGGAGGAGAAGACTGACTCTTCTGCCCTAGGCAAAGCTTCAAGGCTCATTCCCATAGTGACACACTTCTTCTAACAAGGCCACACCACCCAACAGTACCACTCCCTATGGACCAAGTATATGCAAAACACTACACTGCTATACTCAGATTGATGTTTTACTTTATAGGAATGAGAATGGAAGATACTTAGCTGCTAGTTACTAGCTTATTTTCCTTAACACTATTTCTATGTGTATTTCACTCATTTTGCTGCAAATAACATGCTTTGTTTCTTTTTATGTCTGAGTAGTTGTTTTGTGTCTCAAAGAAACTGAGATACAAATTACCTGTGAGGGGGTCCTGATTGCTGTACTTGATTGTAGTTTATGAGATAGATCTCCGTGTTTTTTTCCCTATAGGATAGACTGTGGCTAATTTCTCTGTAAGTTATATTATTAAAAATCGGGTTTAATTTTTATGTTTTAATGACATCTGACTGAAAACACAGAGCTAACTGAAGCTAGAGCAGTTACCGATCTGCTTCTTTAGTCTGATCTGTGGTAGACAAATGTCTATTAAAACCACTTTACACTGAAGCCTGTTATGAAGACCAGGATGGAGTATCTGATCCTAGAAACTGTCATTCTACATAAGATATGTCCCAAAATATATTATGTCCCTTAGGCTAGGCATGTTGGATGTGTTTACACAGGAAGATGGCTTTCAGGACAAAACTCAGAAAAGTCTAACTTAGCTTTCATCCTTTCTTTATTCATTTGCATGGCCTACATGTAGAATATCCACATGCATGCATCACATGGACATACTATACTATTCTAAAGGGAAATAAAATATTGTCAATAATAAGTTTATATGCTTTTTCATATCACATGAGTATAACATTTAATATAAATTTTCATTTTAACAGTCTCATTCTCTCTGTCTCCAACTAATTCCTATTTCTAGGAATAATAAACATCTTGTGAAATGACTTCTTTTACATATTTGAAGATTATTTCAAACATTTGGCATTTACCTTATTTTACTGACTTAGGTGATACAAAGTTCCAATCTTCTGTATAGCTTCTATTGATTTGGATGAGAGAAAGAAGCAGGAATTTGACAGAGAAGAAACTCAAATTTGTTTTTAATCAGTTCATTCAGAGAGTTTTACCTCTGTGATTGCCCCACCATTTAGAAATGGACATTTGTCCCCCTAAGGACTAGAGAAGCACTATCTTATATGACTGTAATATGAGCTATGTGCATCATTTTAACCCTGCTGACTAACCAGATTCCAAAAAGAACAAGGAAAAATTTCAAATTAATTTAAATAGTATCTAATCCAAAATCTCTTTCAGACCTCAAATAAAGAAACCCACTCGCAAGATTATGAAGACCCATTTATATGTTAGATGTCTTCTCAGGAGTTGGCTTGTGTTTACAGAGAATAAAGGAGGAAAACCACAGGCAGAATTCTGTCTTTTCCAGGAAAACTCAAGATTTATTTCTAGAGTTTTCCAGTGTGGAGCTGAGAAGTCTTGTCAAACTGCTCAGAATCATCTGCTTAAGATTAGCTGATTTACAGACCCCATAGCCAAACAGTGGATGGGGCTTGGGCACTCTTATGGAAGAATAAGAGGAAGAATTGTGACCCCAAAGGGGATAGGAACTCCACAGGAAGAACAATAGAGCTGGACCTAGGCCTCCATATGTAGCAGATGTGTAGCTTGGCCTTCATGTGGGTCTCAAAACAACTGGAATGGAGGCTATCCCCAAAACTGTTGCCTATATGTGGGAAATGTTCTACAAGCTGGGCTGCCTTTTCTGGCCTTAGTGGGAGAGGAAGCACTTAGCCTTACTGAGACTTGGGGGAATGAGGGTAAGATTTTGGGAGGAGGCAGTGAACTAGATGTAAAGTGAAAGATTAAAAAAAAGATAAAATTAAATTTAAAATACATTGGCTGATTATTAATGGTTTTAATTATATTTACTGTAACTTTCAAAAACTCCTATTTGTATTTTCTCACATAATTTGCTACAGTAATCTAGCCACATTGACTTATTAATAAAGCTACAGATGGTATTCTGTAAGTAGCATCATTATACAACATGATTAATATAAAGAATATTAAACAGTGACTTTATTTTCTAAACTTAGTCTTCATAATCAGGATCTACTTTATTATTATAAATAATATTTGGACTTGTCTCATATGTGAATATAGCTAAGGTCTGAACAACGGTGATGTATTTGATACTGCTTATTGTATATATTTGATGAATGATTCTCAATGGTGGTTCATTTTGTGTGAGAGGAAACATTCTCAGATTCTTAAACAGACTTTTCATTGTCATGATTAAAAGTGTATATGGCACTACTAGCACAAATTAGATAGAGGCCAGAGAGATGGTTACGAATCATTCAATGCAAAGAATTGCCCCACATTGGGACCAGATCATATTCACCCAATCAAAGATCACAGTTCTAAGCTGAGAAACCTGCTGTGAAGTTGAATGGGGAGGCATTAAGGAAGATTAAAAAATAAATTGTACTGATAAGTTCAGACAGAAATGTTCTTTCATGGTTTGTTTTGGTGCCTTGTAGACTTTTTTCAGAGATGTGAGTGAACTTGTACCCTCATTAGCACTTGTTTGACACTATTCAGTCACAATGAGATGAGAGTTAAGAAATGACATTGTGCATATTAAGATAATTGATTAATGTTAAAAACTGAGGGAAGACTTCACAGTTATACATATCTGCTTAGAAGAGGAATAAATGTCAATAGCTGTCTTTCACAGGATATTAAGAGTTTCTGAATGGCTTGTTTTCATTGAGTAGACATAACAAAGATAAAAATGTAAATTAACAGATGCAGATTTTAAAATATATACAGTAATTACTGTCTTCTCAGACCAGCTGCTTAATAAATGAGTTAAACAAACAAACATCATTGGCCTTCTTAAAGAAAGCACATGATATTTAAAAATAAGTAACCTTTTATGGTTAAATCTCTTCACAAATTTATTTCCCTTCAAATTAAATGTGAATTCAGAATTAGTCTCATATTTTATATATATATATATGTACATATATGTACATATATATGCACTAGTACAAATTGAATAAACTTGTGATTTCATCTTTAAAAAAAGTATCAACTAAATATGAAATGTGCCACATCTAGTTGGAAAAATTTTTGTTTAAATGCAATGTCAAGTGCCACATGTAAATGTATCTTAGAGTTGATAGTTCCTATTAGTGGCTACAGCTCATTTCATAAACTCTTAATTAAATATGTAAAAGCTAAGCTATCTTAAATCTAAATGAAATTCACACTAAATATTCTCAGTTTGCATTGAAAGTAATTAAAGTTAAGGACAATCAGAGTTTTTGATCACTTTCTGAAAATAGTGCCAGGCATAATGAAATTCTTACTTTTTAAAGAGACTAATTTTATGATGATTCCAGTTTTCCCTTTATTTCAATAAAGAAGTATTTTTGTGCAGTAGTTATTAACAAGTCTCTTTTAGGTCTTAGCAAGTAAAGGACCAGCTTTCCTTTGTCTTGGGCTTGGAAGTAAAGAAAAACTAGATTCATTCCTGTTTATGATTAAACCAGTGGTGTGGTTTAAATTTTATACTTTTTGCAGGTTTTAAAATACATATTCTATGTTTCCATAGAAATACACAAAGAAAAGACTGAAAAGCAGGAGAAACCTGAGAAGAAAATACAAACTAAAGGTACGAGTTTCATTTTACGTTGTTGATGCTCCTTTGTGTCCTCCTCTTACAACTTCTCCTGTTCTTCTTCCTCTTTTCCCTCATCCTTTTTTTTCCCTCCTTCTCATCTCCCTTCCTCCTCTTCACCCTCATTTTGACATGGTACACATTTTTGGTGCATTTGAATGACAAAGAAACATTTCCATGATTAAGATTTTTACTTTTAATTTTTATGATAGTCTTCACATAAATATTTTCTTCTCCAGGTAATTCCAGGTGTGATATGTAACATTCATTGATTTAAAAAAAAATCAAAGTAGCTTCAAAATTGGTGAAAGTCTTTACTTATAACTGTTTTTCTTTAATAAATAGCATTATGAAATTATTTTGCTTAACCAATATGTGTTTTTGCTTTCATCACTTCCTATAATGATTTGGAATTCACATTTTAAACACAGACTTCATATAACGTTGAATGACTTTATAATTATTGGCGCATACATGTAGAATCATATTACATTGCTGGTCTCCTGCTCTCTTCACACCTCAAGGGGTAGATAGACTGTGACATATGTGATAGATAGTCCCTTCTGCCAGTCTGACTCTGAATCCAGAAACTATGATCATGCAGTGGAAGCATTTCAGCAGAGTCAACCTGACCTTGCTCATCTGGCAAATGATATTTGTCTGTGGGTTATCCATGAAGCAACAAAACTGTCAATAAGCTTATAGCAAGCAATGGCATTGAATATGAACAAATTGCTAAACATGGCCAGATTTTCCAAAAGGGCACTTATGCATAATTTTGGATGTTGCAGGGAGTGAAAAATTCTCACCATTATCATATTCATGGGATACCAAGGAAAATAATAAAAGTTCCCTATAAATAAAAATTAATTGTTAGAAAACATAGGTATGGTGGCCAGTAGAAGAGTACTTTTATATGACATATGGAAATATAAGTTCTATTACAAGCACCTCCTTATGCAGAATTTTAAAAAGTGAATGTAGTTAAATATGTATAATATTAAAAATTAGCTAATGACAAAATTTGCTGTTATTGGTAAAATAGTTGAAAACATACATAAAGTTTTTAAATAATATAAACACCTATTAGCTTATGATTTCATATTTGTCTATGCTAGAACATGATACTATTGCTTATAAATATACCTTATGTATGAATTTTTGTGATGAACCCAGATAATACTTTAGATATTAAAATATATAACCATAATCTTTGAATTCAGGATTGTTCAACCAAAACTTTCACCATCAAAACACTGATGCCTATTCACCTGAAATTTGTCTATGCTTGTATTTAAGAGCTAATGTCTTCTTGCTATATATGTGTTCCCTTTTGGTTTCTTAACTCTTTTGACCAGGAAAATTCAACATTGCTCTTGAACAGGGCACCAGGACTAGCCTAGCTTCTCTCTTCCTGAATTAAAGAGGAATTCAACTGGTTCAATTTGTGAAGGTCTCCTTAGCTTTATTTTGCAGACTTCATTGTTATTTAACTGCCAGGCTTTGGGAGGAGGCATAGTGATGCATGAGGGAATATTTGCATTTTGGACCTAGCTCTCAGAATCTTGCTGTCAAAACTTTTAAGCAGCAGGCTATAGAGTGGGTTTATTAAACTAGTGAGTCTCAATTAATTAAAACACTGGATTTGGCTGAAGTTTAAAATAAATTTTTCAAAGGCTGTGCTGGAGATTAGTCTCCTGAATATGTTTCTTGAGTAGAACATCAGAAGAAAATGAATAATTCTGAGAGAAGAGACAAAGACAGACAGACAGACAGACAGACAGACAGACAGACAGACAGACAGACAGACAGGCAGGCAGGCAGGCGGGCGGGCGGGCAGGCGGGCGGGCGGGCAGGCGGGCAGGCAGATAGATGCATGAAAGATGAGAGTTAGGTAGATAGACCGAAATAAATAAATAATCATAGTGCAAAAATACATTAATACTTTAATCTACTTTCCTCCTCTATGGGAACATAAGTGGAATATTTCATTTGCTTTCTAGTATCCTGTCTATAACTGAGATAGAATAATGTCTGTATTTTGTTCCTCAATAGTTTACTGACAATATAAAAATAACCACATCTTTTACAAACACTTTTAGACCTGTTTGCATATGTAGTAGATAAATGAAATGTTCTCTAAATTACATTCCAGTTTGACTGTGGATAAATGTGATAGCTTTTTGTGGCTTACATAGCCATTAAAACAATTGTTGCTTTTTTAAAAAGGTATACAACACTTCTAAGATGTGATCATTATAAACAACAGTCTTATAGCAAATACCTTAGTTTAAAAAATTTGAATATACTAATGCTGAAGTATTTTACATCCAGATAAGAGATTTAGTGATAAATAAAACTAGATTATATGTGCTATTTCACTTTCTTTTCTTTTGTTTTTTTCTTCCTTCTTTCCCTCCATCCGCTAAATGCCCCCTTTAAAAAACGAAGAAACAAAAAACAAAACTTCCTCTGACTTATATAAACACGTTAATAATATATGATGGGTTTATTATTAGAATACTTAGTCATCAAAGAAACACAGAAAAGTAAAGAATATGGAATTCCAGAGAACAAAGTGTTCTAAAATCCAGTCCACTCAAATATCTTAAAGGGTTCATATTAAAGAGGAACATAAATAATTTCAGTTCTGACTATTATGCATAAAAAATAAGACAATTTTTATGCTAAATGATTTAACTTTATAAGATAGTAACTCTTTTATTTTACTCCTTTCTTATTTTTGCCTTTCATTATGGGAATAGGAGAGTTTCATGGAGTTAAAGAATAAAGCTGGTAATATAAATCTATTATTGCTTTAAGCATAAGCTCTGACATGTTAGTTAACATTTGCCTTCAAACTAAATTAGCCTTGGTAATATTTCCCCATAGGAAAGTAGGAATTTATTCTGTGATTATAACATGGACAATGCACTGAGTCAGCATAGTGAATAATACAGTGGATCATTAAGTTGGGTTAGAAGAAACACAATCGTAATGTAACTCACCCTGGATTACTAAATGTTATTAACTCAAATATGAATGTATGCAATGAGTTCCCCACAATAGAAGAAAGTCTCTGAGCAGCACAATTTAACACATGTCTATGAAGAATTCTCTTTCCATACAAGGATGACAGTTCATAATGAAAGCTGTCGTAGGTCAAAATTATCTTGTAGAACAGGTTTTATGTAAAGTCTAAGATTTTATAATGTGTACTTGTCAAGTTAAAAGAGCTAATAAATATGCAGATGGAGATGAGCAAGCAATCTTGATCCCTTAGCTCTTGAGTGTTTCAGGTGCAAGAATGTCTGTTGTGAAATTGGAGCAAACGTCATAGCAGATGACGGAAAATGACCAGTGTCCTGATCTGGAATAAATACGTTGTCTATTGTTTTGGACAATTCTGGGTAGCCATGTGACCACAAGCTGAGATGATGTACTGGCTGGTTTTATGTGTCAACTTGACACAGGCTGGAGTTATTACAGAAAAAAGAGCTTCAGTTGGGGAAGTGCCTCCATGAGATCCAGTTGTGGGGCATTTTCTCAATTAGGGATCAAGGCAGGAGGGCCCCTTGTGGGTGGTGCCATCCCTGAACTGGTGGTCTTGGGTTCTATAAAATAGCAAGCTGGGAAAACCAGAGGAAGCAAGCCAGTAAGAAACATCCCTCCATGGCCTCTGCATCAGTTCCTGCTTCTTGACCTGCTTGAGTTCCAGTTCTGACTTCCTTTGGTGATCTACAGCAATGTGGAAGGTGTAAGCTGAATAAACCCTTTCCTTCCCAACTTGCTTCTTGGTCATGATGTTTGTGCAGGAATAGAAACCCTGACTAAGATAGGGGATTTGCAATATATCATGATCTGCCTACAGTGCCATGCCACCTTTAGATTTATGATTATTTTAGGAGTGATCTACTAGTGTGCATTAGAGATGTTTTCTCACTGAGGTGGTTCATGGTTAGAGTCTATAGTCACTCAGGATGAGAAATCCATAACAGCAAGCAAAATATCCAGACAGAAAATTAGCATATAAACCAGTAGCTCTTTCTGGATGCCAATAGTGAATTTACCATGAAATAAATTAGGAAAATGTTCCACTGGGGAGAAAAAATAAAACCATTAAATTAAAAGACTTCTCACACTAGTGGTTGAACAAATAGTATTATAAAAATGCAACAGCCATCAAAAGTCCAATGTCATTCTTTAGAGAGCTTAAAAGAAAAAAATCCTAATCATGTAAAATCACAAATGTTCCTGATTAGTCAAAACAGTCTTAGGCAGATACAGCAATGCTAGAGGCATCTCAAATGAAACTGCAGAAATATAGCATCAAAATCAACATGGTATGGACATGAAAATAGACTTGTAGATTAATGAACTAGAATAGAAGACTCAGAAATGTGCTCATAAACCTGCACACACCTAATTTAACAATGGTGTACAATAACATGTATTAGAAAAAAGACAATTCTTCCAAAAGAGATGCTAGATAATTATATTTCCACAGATAAATAATAAAATTAGATCTGTATCTCTCACACTACATCAAAAATTAATTCCAAATATACAGGACCGCTATGTTAGAACCAAAACTCTGATAATAATTCAGGAAAGCAAAGGCAAAAACTTTTAAGACATATACATAGACAGAGAGTTTCTTAATTGAACTCTAGTTCCTCAGGAAACAAACAAGAACTGACAAATGGGATCTTGTGAAGTTAGAAAATTTGGCACACTGAAATTAGTCCTTAGAAAAGTTAAAATATAGCCCAAAGAATAGGAGAAAACATTTGATGACTATACATTTCATAGACATTACTATTAAGAATCAGGAAGAATGTACTAAACTCAGTACTCCAAGCTAAATTATCTAGTTTTAAGTTATTTGATCAATAAATGAGATAATGAATTGAAGTTATCTACTGAAGAAATATAAATGACCAATACATACTTATATAGTTAATATTTTTTCAAGGTCTTTATCCTTCAAGGAAAAACAAGCTGTAAATATGTAGAAGTGGGGTAGGATTACACACACCTATAATGCCAGTTCCTAAGAGACAGTAGCAGTAAAAAAGAACATGTTGAGTTAAAATTATAATCCATAATCCATTTCTAGTATGATTTAGTTGATCTTTTTTATAAATGTGTTAATTATTTTTCTGGTTGTACAGAATTCAAATTCTACCAGTTGTTTTCAAAATGAATTGCACTTATAGTTGCATATATTAACGTATAGTATAAGTGCTACTTTTCCATAATAGTGATTAAAGTAGAACTTATTTTTAAAGGGCTGAAAACGAAGTGAGTTATCACTGGAGCCTCATCTGGGATCCACTTAGCATTCTGGTCCTGGCATTTTCTACCAAAATAATTAGACCAGGTGGCTAGAGTATACTGAGTAACAGGTAGCATTCTCAAGAGATAAAAATAGAAAATGTCCAAATTGTCCCCTCCAAAGTAGAGTATCTATCATTTGGTAGATTTAAATAGACTGCCTCGTCAAGGAAGAAATAAAGAATTTAATGAAAATGAAGGCACAACATACCCAAATCTATGGGACACAATAAAAGCAGTGCTAAGAGGAAAACTCATAGCCCTGAGTGCCCCCCAAAAAACAAAACAAAACAAAACAAAAAAAAACCAAAACAAAAA
>BDUI01000056.1:69650-84509 GCA_002335545.1 Apodemus speciosus | reverse complement strand
TGGGGAACCAGGAAAAGGGAAATGAAATGTAAATAAAGCATATATCCAATAATAAAAATAGACTGCCTCTACCCTCCAGCTCTACATAATGACATGGGGAGATTTTATTATTTATGAATGCATAGGCCTTATATATTAGGCTTGTATCCAACTAACTTGTATAACTTAATAACATGTTTATATGAATCCACCTTTGTCACATGGCTTATTATCTGTCATTTTGTTCCTGCACATCTGATTTCCTCTTTATTTGACTGGGAAATTCCTGTTCCTGATTCTTTCCTAGAATTCCTATCTCTGCCTGGAGATCCCACCTTTCCTCTCCTGACACCTTTTTGAACCAATCTGAAGATGATAGAGAAGCTTGTTTACAAAATACTCAGGCGGGTGATGATCTAATAAAAATAACAACTGTACTCAACTCTGTGCTGATAAAGAAATCTTCATTTGAATAATACAAAAACTGCCTTTCCACAGTACACACACAACAAAATTACCCTAATAGAAAAATGTCCAGAGAGAACATGGTGTCTATTTAAATTTTAAGCATGTTTTATACTTACAAAGTATCTGCAGTAGATGACTTTCCTGAGTGATATTTTTCAGTCAAGGTAATTGACAGATCACCTTGGATTGACTTTTGCAAGTCCAGGCAATGATTAGTGAAGCTTCTTTCTGGATAGTTACAGTAGAAAGATGAGGACTCTTAAAACCAATATTGAGTTAATGACCTTCTTAGACTCCCAAGATGACATGTCTTTTCCTTGTGGAAGAGCCAGGACTAAGGTCCTACTACCCTGACTAGCAATTAGTATTGAGACTGTGTATTTAAATTTCATCGTATCAATTTAGAATAATACCATAATACAGCTTAGGGAAACTACTGGACCCATGAGGTCGTTTGAATGAGATGTCTTTTTTAGTCCAAGCATTTGAATACGAGGTCCACAGTTGGTGGCAGTTAGATGAGGCTTAGGAGTTGTGGGCTTGCTGGGAGAGGTGTGTTGCTAGGGCTTTACAATTTCAAAAACCTCAATGACCTTTGGAATTTTCTCTCTATGCTCCACATTTGTGATTGGAGATATGAGCCTTGGATAACCCCTGTCAGCATTCCTGGTTCTTGTTGCCACGGTTCCTCATCATGAAGGTGATGGACTCTTATTCCACTGGAACCATATGAGAAAATAAACCTTTATGTATAGAAGTTGCTTTATCTTATTTTGGCTCTGAGAGCAATGCTTCCAGACCTAAGGCTTGCTCCCATGCCACCAGCTGGCTTCAATTGATAATGAAGTATTGCTGTACAGCCATTGGTTGGGTAGGGAGATGGGGCAGGTTTTTTAGATTGCAGGGGCAAGGGGGTAGAAAGAGGGGTAGAGGGAGAGGGAGGGAGGGAGGAGGAGAGCTGCAGGAGAGAAGCATCCTACAATACAGGTGGAAAATGAATGAGGCCCTACAAGGGGCACAGGGGAGTTCGATGGGGGACTGCCTAGAATGTAAAAAGGCAGCAGAGATAAAATATAAATTTAGATGGTGTTAAGCTAGGAATATGGGAGGGAAGTGTGTACCAGTCATGGGAAGTTTAGATGTGCCCAACCATTGAGTTAGTCAAGGCATGTAAATTTAGCTGGTGTGTGTGTGTGTGTGTGTGTGTGTGTGTGTGTGTGTGTGTGTGTGTGTGTGTTTCATTCATGAATCAAGAGAGCTCTTGGGTGGGTGCAGCATGTACAACGGGTAGCCAAAGCAGTTTAACTAATTCACCACTCCATTAAGTTTTGAAATTTCTTGGTTTCATGAGCTGTTTTATGAAGTAGACAAGTAGTCTAATATACTTCAGGCCACTTTAAATAGCTTTTTGAATTAACTGAACTTGATAGGTTAAAAAATAACCAAAATTGGATGGTTATGGAATTTGGTTTGGATTTGGGAGGGTTGGGGGAAAGGGATCAATATGACCTAGAATAAAACAATGTACAAAATTCTCAAATAATTCGTAAAAATGCATTGTAACTTCTTTTAAAAATATCTTTGCATTTAAAAATTTTTGATATTATAATTAAAACTTTCATTCCTTCTCTTTCTTCCTGCAAACCCTCCCATATACCCCTCTTTACTATCTTTAAAATTCTTGCTGTCCTTTTTATTTATTACTATCACTTGCAACATATGTATACGTGCATGCATGCACGTATACATGTATATGTATGTCAACTTTCATCAACTAGTGCAGATCTGTGTTGGCAAAATCAAGGATCTGAGCACCAGAAAGAATGAAGCAGACTGCAATCTGAAGCTATGGACAGATTTTTCAATTTTTTTTTCAGTTTCAGTGTACTTTTATACACTAATATAACAAAGAAAGGAATGATCCAAGGAAGGTTGTTTGAGTTCAGAAAAACATGAGAAAAACATGTGAACAAATGTTGTAAGCACATACTAAGTATTCACAGATCAGCTCTTTCCTGGAACTTTCTCAGAACAGAGCATTTGAAACATAATTGTCTGTCAGGTATTATAGATTACACTTGGAAAAGCACAAAAGGAGATCAGAAGGCCTTATCCATATTCAGGGCACACTGACCAGATTGGGTTCTGTAGCTATGATCTGACATCATACACGAACAAACATATTTCACAAATTGAGTATAAATGTTTTTCATAGGAGGTGCAAAAATCAAGTCCAAGAATAATACAGGGAATAGAATGTACTGGAGGTAAAAATGCCCTCTGCAGTTCCCCCAAGGCATTGCTCAACACATCTCTCTTTTGACCATGTTCTGACATATGTATACATACATATATCAATGTAACATGTTCACCSCATCTTTTGTTACTAGTATGTATGTTTTCAGGGAGGATCATTTGGTATTTATGAACCACTTAAGGGATTGAAACAATATGTATAAGTATTGCAAGTCAGTAGGAATATTTGATTTTTCAAAATTATTTACTAATGCCTTCAACATTTAAAGCACTAAAATATCTCAAAACAGAAAATTTATTAAAATAAATGTCAGAAAAGTCTATAAAGTAAAACTATGTACCTCAAAGCATATACCTTAAAAGGCATAATGTATATTGTTCACAGTAGTGTTATTAAGTAGTTCTAAAGTCAAATAAAATATTCAATTGTTTTACTTAGTTCATTGCCACCTGTCACTTGGAGAATTTAGTAGCCTATAAATAGCTGCACTTAAACAGTTTTGCATCAAAGAGTTGATTATGATCTGTGAGAAGAGGCCCTCAAAGAATATTGTAGCTACTAAAAACTAGAAATCATGAGATAGTATAATCTCTGAAACCCTTACAAGATATGTTTTTCTGATGGATAAAAAGCAGAAGCATGCAAGAGAGCTGGAGAGGAGCCATGTGGGAAGGAGCCATATACTTCAGAGTTGAGCTATGCTAAATGTTCTGGTCAAAGAAAGGTCACTCTTGACAAGAGCAGAGATGGCTCAGCATTGCCAACTCAGATGCCAAGCCACAGATCCACTCCAACATTCCATTTGCTCTTAATTATGAGCCTATCAAGGGGACTTTTGTTTCATGTAAATAAGAAAGGCAAACAAACTAAGCTCTAACAGGTGCAAAAGCTTATTTTTACCCTGGGTTCCCTTCATACCTACCTCAGGGAGCCAGTGTGTAGGCACTCCTCAGCATGCCTGTTAATCAAGGCCTGGAGGCCAGAGGGAGTTATGTTATAATAATATTTTTATTAGAATATTCTGATTATAAAAAATAACCTTTCTTAACAAAATTACCCTTTCCAAAATATGGCTTGCCAGTATAGGTTGGTAGCATGTAGATAGATTTTTGTTTTCTATATAAGTGATAGGTTCTTATCAGAGATGTATCAGCAAAATTAGTTACTGTTGTTAATGTACCGAAGTATTTTTATTTCAAAAGCCCTTATTATTGCTTTTCTGGGTCTAAAGTCATTTCAGTACTTGGCATTTGAGAGCTCACTTGTCAAAGTTTAATGTTTCTGTCCAAATATTTTTGGTGGCTTTCTGCCAGTTTGAACAGTTCCCTACAGCCCCCATGTCCAGCTGTTTCACTAAACTGTACTGTGGAGTCAATTCTGAAGGGGGATAATGAAATTCCAGTATGTACCACTGTGTCTGTAAATCAACATTTTTGATTGAAGAACCAGCTTTTTCCATTGGGTAACAGGAATGAGGAGTTACTATGCTAATTTAGGCCCTTTGGTCTTTGGTTTTGTATTAATTCTCTCGTTTATGACTGTGCACATGTCAATCTGATAATCTGCTAGTAGAATGGACAGCCAGCTGTCTAAGGTACAGAGGCAGAGCCACAGATTAGGTATTCCTTTGGGAGTCTTTTTAGTCAGAACTCTGAATGCACAGCTTATCTCTCAGAAACTTGGTTCCCCCTAGAGGAACTTTAAAGGACACTTTATTTTTGCCAAGAATTTTATTTTGGATGTTAGCTTAGTTAACAATAATACAAAGAAAGAAAAATGAGCTCTTTGTGTTCTTTGTAAGTGGTGAATTCCTACCCTTATTTTGTGAGATTTTTTTATTGAAATTAGTTTCTTAGAAGCACCTAAAATTTCCATTAAATATGAAAGGGGAAAATAATGTATTATCTAGATGTTCTGAGGTGGGTTCACCCTTCCTGTTTCTAGATTATATTTAAGAAATTTTCATAAACTACAAAAGTGTCCAGAGATTGAAAGCAAACAGAGATTGATAGAAAAAAGCATATTAGGTATTCTTATAAAATATGGGAAGTTCATATATTCCAAAATATTACTAACAGTGTATTGTATGAGAGATATTGACATGAACAGAGTCTGCAAAGGTGTAATGTGTCACATCCCTTAAAAGACTTGATCTACTTAGAAGTCACAAAGAAGCATGACAACATTATTACCTATTAATAAAGAATTAATACATGGTGTTATTGCTGTCCAAACAAAATAAAGATAGGATTCAATTTTACAGAGAATCACTTGATCCAAAAATGAGGAGCCTTTCATGGAGCAGGAGATAGAAGATAAGGGCACATGGTTTAGGGAATATAAAATTGAAGACATGAAGAAGCAGAGAGAGTGTCACACTTGGGACAATATTATCCTCTGGAGCTACAAAAACACTTGCTACAACTGAATGTAACATTTAAAATAAAATTTCTTATCAGATTACTATGACAATGAAATGTTTCTAAACTTGTAATAGTTCCTATTTGTGACAGATGCTTTACTAAACAATGGGTAGGACTCTTAGATTAGTTATATATACATGCTTTGTTGGGAGAGATGCTGAGACAATAGCAACAACAACAAACAATAGATAAATAGATAAACAACAAGTTTCACATCCTCAGACCAGACATTACTGTATTGAAAGGTTCAATAATGTCACCCTGCTCAGACATTTGGAAATGGGCTTCTTCTTGTCCTCACAGTCTCTGACTAGATTAATTTCTTCATTTGTTTCCCACATCCTTTAATGTCACCTGTACAAAGGTGTCTTCTCCAAAAATGTAGATGAGATCAGGTCCCATTATCCATGCCAAAATGCCATCTTGCTTATTTTCTCTGCAGCAATTACACTAAATGTAATTAACTACCTCTGCAATTATTTGTTTAGCATTTGCCATCCATTAATGTGTCTCATTTGTTTCTTTTAAAACCATTTAATATGAATTATTTCTGTAAAGATTTAACACATGTGGTTTTTAGTCATTGGTCTTTGCTTTTAGTGTGTGTGTGTGTGTGTGTGTGAGAGAGAGAGAGAGAGAGAGAGAGAGAGAGAGAGAGAGAGAGAGAGAGAGAGATCTTTCAATTTATTGATTTAAAGGCTAAAAAAATTAGGAACCCTTTTATTTTTTCAGTCCGATATATTTTAGTCTGCTTGTGAATGGATGTGAAATAAAAGTAATTATTTTCAAGTTTAATCTAAGTATATAAACAAACCTTCATGACAGCCAATGGGTGATTTCTGCAAGTACTTTATAAACTAAACTGTCATGCAGTTATCCCATAACTTAGTCCATTGATATAAATTAAAAGTGTTATCTGCTTCTTTCTAGTTTCACACAGAGAAAAGGAGAAAGGAAAAGAAAAATTAAAAGGAGAAAAACCTGAGAAGAAAGGTATGTATATTTATTCTTTGTGCTACTTTAACATTAAAGATTTTTTTCCTTTGGCATTTCTCTTCATTACATTTAGACTTTAAGAAATGTTGACTTCTTCTTCTAAAAGTTGTATTATAGTTATATTCATGGGAAAGAACCATAAAAGAGCAATCTCTGAAGTAAAGAGAATAAAGTATGTTAGGCTCTTTGTTCCCAAGTTACTTTTAAGAAATATGTCAGCCTTTCCTCTGGTACTTTCAAGCCTGCCTTAGAGAATATTACTTGAGAGAAGAATAAAGACCTGCTCATTTTTGTAGGTAAGAGACGATCTTCATCATTTTAATTAAAATTCCTGTTTTATAATATTATTTGTTTGATAATGCTTATTTATTGAGAAAGGATAGGTAAGACAACTTCACTGTTTAAATCATGAAGATCTTTCCCATCATATTAGTAATTTATATTACTGCTCCCCTCTTTTTGTCCAAAATCTAGTATGTTTTATATTCTGATTTTCCTAAATCAAAAATATGTCTTAGAGAACTTTCCATGCCTGCTTTTACAAAGTTTTATGGTATTTGAGAGTGGAGGAGATCTTACATCATGTATCTTAGCTTATTGTTTTTTGTAGAATTTATCTTAATGTGATTTTAGTGTTGTAGATTTCTTTCTGTGTGACAGTTTATATCTCTTGTCCATTTATTCCCATGTGTGTGTCTGTGTGGTTTGTGTGTTGTGTGTGTATGAGGGCATGCATGCATATACTGTGGTATTTCTACTTCAGGAACTTCATTAGAACACTTACTAGAAATTAATTCTATACTAGTAGTTTCCTTAAGCTTTAAAAAAATGTTCCTTGGTTTACATTTTCTTTGATACATCCCACTCTGCCTCATTGTTTTATGTGAAGTAAGATGGTGGTTTGATGTTTTGTTTTGCTGTTGTTTGGATCACATTTGCATCTGCAATATTCGTGCCGACTGACTTTTCTGTTTATGGAACACCGCAGCTTAGATAGAATATGTAGAATGAATATGCTATTTATGAACCAGAGCAGGAGAAAATGTTTCAGTATGACTTATTACATATTCACACTTGAACATTAGAATTAAATAGTGCACTTTTATTAATATTTACCTAGTAGCAATTTCCTTGAATTTTGCAGGTATTATCTTCTTTGTCTGTCTCAGGCATATTTGTGCACTTCTCATATGATGATGAGATAGTGAATTATGAACATGAGATTCTATATCCTGACAAAATCAAATAATTTTGTGGTTCTTCAGTTTCAAGCTTCAATATTACTAAATGTTTTCTTTTAATAATTAAAAGATTGCCCTTAAAATATACAAGTAGAGAATTTACTCAAAATAAATATCAGAGATTGAATGCTTTCTGTAACCTTTCCTCTGTTTACATATGCCAGTTAAWGTTATTGAATATTTATTCAATATTATATAATAATAACAATAATAATAATAAACATTGAATAAATGGACATTATTGATATGTTGATAAATGAACTTTTTATTTGAAATATAGGACTATGTTGCACATGCTATTACACCTCTGGGGTTATCTTAACCTTAACACTTAGACCTAGCATTTTCTTACTATTTACAGAAAAAAGATATATTAAATAAACTGTTTATTATATTGTTAAATAAATATTGGGAAGATATTTCTTAGATATCATATAGAACATTGATAAAATATTTATTATTTTAATAATAATTTTAATTACCTTATACAGAATTATTGATTCCAGAGAAGTATGTAACCCATTAGGGAATCATTGATAATGTTTGTCAGAATGATGTTGATGTACAACAATCAGTGAGCAGGTACTAGAAAGGTTCAGCGTCTTTGTGATGCTCAAATCATATTAGAAAGTTGCTCTTTCCCAAATGTGAATAGTGCTCCTGTGTAGGAATACTTTGGTTAATCACTCTTCAGCCATAATGTAGGTATCTCCCGTTATTAATGCTAAAGAGTTTTTTCACAGTGTATATGTGCTTTATATTTGTTTAAAAAAATCCTCATTTTGATTTTCTTTTCTGAAAACTTCAATATTTGCAGTAGAATCTACAAAAGAAAGATGACTGATCAAGCTTTCAACATACAATCTATTTGTGTGATTGGCTTTTCTGTTTGTTTTGGTCAGAATCTAACTATTTAGTTCTGGCTGTCCTGGAATTCACTATGTAGTCCAGAATAGCCTTTGCCTTCTGAGTACTGGAATTGACATCATTCACTACCATAACTGTCTATTTTCTAAAATTATTAATTAATTAAATTTTCAAGACAGGGATTCTCTGTAATACTGGCTGTCCTGAAAGTAGCTCTATAGACCAAGCTGGCCTAGAACTCACAGAGATTTACCTTACTCTGCCTCTCAAGTGCTAGGATTAAAGGTGTGTTCCATCATCGGCTGGCTGATTTTTAGTGCCAAAGCTTATTTTGAATTCTCTATGCTATTACCCACTGATTACTTTATTCCTAAGATGGGTCCAATAGTGTCATAAATTCCCAGTTGCTCCATAGAACTGTAGTAAGAAGGAAATTGGCTTTGCAATCTATTAAAACTATGTGTAATTTATAATTTCTTAATGTTACTTTTCTGTTTAAGCAACTCACAAAGAGAAACTTGAGAAAAAAGAAAGAACAGAGACAAAGATGATGGCAAAAGGTATCCTTTTCCTTTATTATCTTCCTTCTTGATTTTTGATGATTTTAAGAGTATACATTTTGGGGGAAATCTGAAGTTTTGTAATAATTTTCCATTTCATTTAAATATAATGATTTAAAACTGAATATCTACATTCTTGAGCTTTGATGATGAGATTGAACATATGGGGAGAAATTTGAATGTTTGTAGTCATTTTCCATTTCATTTGAATACAATGATTTAAAATTGAGTATCTACATTCTTGACATGATGATGAGAATGTATATATGGGGAGAAATTTGAATGTTTGTAGTCATTTTCCATTTCATTTAAATACAATGATTTAAAATTAGAAATCTAAGGACCAATAAAACCAAAATAAAGTTTTAAAAATTATCAAAACATGAAAGGAAGAAAAAGTGCCCTCACATGTAAGTGGAAGAATTTTGGTCTGTCTGACCTTATCTTATGGTTTCATCCTATTGACACTGGGAGAGGTAGGCAAGTTTGATCTAACAATAGAAAAATAAGGCTGCTGTAAATTTCTACATTCAGTAAACAGTTCCAAAGTATTTAGAAGCATATCAATTTCATGAGAAGCAAAGCAAGTTTTGAAGGGTGTCACATTATCCTCCATGGCTACCATGAATATTATGAAGGCCACAGGGGAAGCATGAAAAAGAAAGGCAAATCCTGACTTTATGTAGAATAAATGTGGAAGCTAGTTCTTCTAAGGAAACCCAATGAAGGTCACAGTGAATTGATGATTTCATTTTGGTCTTGTGAGCCCTGTGAGGAAATAAGAATTTGTACACAAACAAGGGACACTTTTAGCCGGGCGTGGTGGCACACGCCCGTAATCCCAGAACTTGGGAGGCAGAGGCAGGCGGATTTCTGAGTTCGAGGCCAGCCTGGTCTACAGAGTGAGTTCCAGGACAGCCAGGNAAAAAAAAAAAAAAAAGAATTTGTACACAAAAACGAATTTTTATACTTCAAGTCCATAAAATCATTACTTACTTTGGAAGGTTAATTGACCTATATTTTTTTACCCTAAACTGGTCTACCAAGTGTTTTAAAATATACATTTTCTCCAATTCCTCCATGGGAACCCCACACTCAGTCCAATGGTTGGCTGCTAGCATCTGCCTCTGTATTTGTCAGGCTCTGGCAGAGTCTCTCAGGAGACAGCTATATCAGGCTTCCTTCAGCAAGCACTTTCCAGCATCCAAAATAGCATCTGAATCTGGTAACTGTATATGGGATGGATCCCCAGGTGGGGCAGTATCTGTATGTCCTTTCCTTCAGTCTCTTCTCTACACTTTGTCTCCATATTTCCTCGTGTGAGTGTTTTGTTCACTCTTCTAAGAACCATTGAAGTTTTCATATTTTGGTCTTCCTTCTTGTGCTTCATGTGGTCTGTTAATTGAATCTTGGGTATTCTGAACTTTGGGAGAATGCACACTTAGTACATACCATGAGTGTTCTTTTGTGACTGACTTACCTCACTCAAGATGATATATTCTAGTTCAATTCTTTTCCTGTGAATTTCATGAAGTCATTGATTTTAATGGCTGAGTAGTACTCCATTGTGTAAATGTACTACATTTTCTATACCATTCTTCTGGTAAGGGACATCTGGGTTGTTTCCAGCTTCTGGCTATTATAAATATGGCTGCTATGAACATAGTGGTACATGAGTTCTTATTACATGTTGGAGTATCTTATGGGTATATGCCCAGGAGTGGTCTAGCTGGGTCCTCAGGTAGTACTCTGTCCAGTTTTCTGAGGAACCACCAAACAGATTTCCAGAGTTGTTGTACTAGCTTGCAATCCTACCATAAGTAGTGTTCCTCTTCCTCTACATCCTCACCAGCATCTGCTGTTCCCTGAGTTTTTCATCTTAGCCATTCTTATTGGTGTGAGGTGTAATCTCAGGGTTGTTTTGATTTGCAATACTCTGATGACTAAGGATGTTGAGCATTTCTTTAGGTGCTTCTCAGCCATTCAGGATTCCTCAGTTGAGAATTCTTTGTTTAGTTCTGCAAACTGTTTTTTTAATAGGGTTATTTGGTTCTCTGGAGTCTAACTTCTTAAGTGCCTCATGAAGGGAACAACAGTGTCAACAGGCCAGACCTCCAGGAGCTCTCAGGGACTGAACCAAGAACCAAAAAATACACATGAACAGAACCATAGCTCTGGCTGCATTTGTGACAGTGGATGGCCTTGTTGGATATCAGTGGGAGGAGAGGACCTTGGGCCTGAGGGTCTTTGATGCCCCAGTATAGGGGAATGCCAGTGAGGGAAGACAGAAGTGGGTAGGTAGGGTAGCACCCTCATAGAGGCAGGCTGAGGGGGCATGGGATAGGGGGTTTAAGAAGAGGATACTTGGAAAGGGGAAATCATTTGAAATGTAAATAAAGAAAATACTCAATAAAAATAAAATATACATTTTAACGAATAGTACAATCCTCTTTCCTCAATTTAAATGATTTCTATTTATTTTAAGAGTACAAGTTTGATATGAATATAATATCAATATAAAAAGTTATACTGGAGAAATATTCCAGTATCATTATAAAACTACCTATTTGTGGGAAAGAATGTATCACTATCAAATAAATATTTATATTATATAAGAGTAACTGAATTGTTAGAATAGGATCTAAAGGAAAACCTTGTGATAACTATTGTTCTAGCAGTAGGAAACAGACATATCTGGTCCCACATTTAACACTGAGATTACAGGCTCATGTCAAAATGCCTACCTTTTTATGTGGATGCTGGGATTGATTTCAAGTCCTTATGCTCTCATGACAAGTAATTTACCAACTAAACTATCTCACCATCCTCTCAAATTTCTAAAATTATGTTGAGTTGCATTCATTAAATAAAAATGAAATTAGAATATTCAGAAACTAAATGCAAAGTATCACGTTTATTAAAAATAGAAGCAGGTATGTCAGTTCATATAGCTAGAACAAAAAATTATCTCAGCTACTTAGAATAGTACATTCTCACTGTCTCACAATATGTATAGTTCAAGTTCATCTCATCTAGTTGATTGAGGTTCTCTTTAACCTTCTTTTGTTTGTCACAAACTCATACTAACATAATAACTGACTTCCCTAGACCTAGCAACAGAAAAAATCAGGATGGAAATTGTGATATTGTAAAATTGTGAAAAGTGACTACTATGAAATTTTAATCTAATTGCTCTGCCATAGTCTGTTGGTTAGCATATTTCAAGACTAGTCAACTACCAATTCGTCCTATTTATATATGTAAATACTGACAGGTAAATGTAAACAAATTATATACATTTTACACCTATATAATGCTCTCACATGTGTTTTTATTTTATCTATATAGGTTATATTAGGAATGGGAAAGGTATACATTTTTTATATGATATGTGGATTTCTAGAAAAATAAAATAAACTTAAAAAAGACACAAACTAAGCAGGTGATATTTGAGTTAGAAATAAAAATGAAGTTCTTTAGAACACTGTGACTCCTGCTGGTATTTTCACATAATACAGTGTGTTTTCTGTTCTGTTTAAAATACAGTATGTTAAAGGACAGTAATTTTCCAGACCATCCTAGAAATTCTTTTTGAAAGAAACATACATTTTCATTGTCACCAGTGCCTGGTGCATATATTAGACCCTCTATACATGCTGCTCATTTTTTGTAGTTCACAAAAATAACAGAGAGGACGGAAGAGAAGAAGGGATGAGAAATAAAGAGGTGTACACCCAAATTCTGCCTGGTCTCCCACCACCCTGCTGTTTTCTAGTGAAAGGCAAATTTACTTGTTTTAAGGAGTTGACAGTAGAAGAGGGAAGTCTTCATTTTTATATAAAAAGTTATTATAATACTTCTGTTAAATGTTTGGTCCTGTCTCTAAGAAAATTGATTTTGCCAGTTATAAAATTCAATGGTATTAAAGTAGATCAAATTTTCAGTAAAAATTCAGGTAAAATCAATTGTATTCTGAACTACAAAGTTAGATGGCATTTTAGATAGCTAAAATTACAATTTCACATAGACATAAGCAAACAAACAACATAAAAAGGCTAGAAAAATTTCAAAACATTGGCATGTTTATTCTAAACTTTTTATTTACATGTTCAGAGTACATATTATATACATGATACACATGTAGTAAAACATTTATTCCTTTGACTTCTAATTCTCTGAAAATAAACATTGTATTGAACACAATGGTAATAGAAAACTAAAAATTGAGTTCCTGAACTCAAGTTGCTCCCAACTTTATAAGAGAAACTAATAAGAAAACAATCTTGCCCAATACAAAATATATAAAATAGAGAAGAAAGGTCATACCTTAAAAGTGTTGGCAAATATAAGCTAAAAGTACAGGATGGTCAACTCCAGTTACAGAAGTTGTTTTGTATGAATTGAATATGATGGAATTCAGATATATAGAAAAATGTTGAGAATTTGGTATGTCAAAACACATGACATGTTTAAAACATGAACATAGAACAACAGAAAGAAGCATGGTGCAAGATCAATGCAGGTATCAAAGTATTAAATGCTATGATAGAGTAAATATGGATAGCAACAATGTGCTCATTGTTTGATGCCATCAGGTAGAAAATGAGACAAGGCTGATCTAGGTTCTCTGGAAGGGAAATTTAGCTGTACATGTACAAGTTGCATATGGATTTGCTATGCAAAAGAAGGAGAAAGAAGCAGAAGGCAATTGTTTTGTAACTTAGGAAAGAGGAAATTTTACACCATATAGTCAAAAGGTCACACATTTATGCAGAGAGAAATCCATGAAAAATTTTACAATGATAATGTTGGATAAGTTGAATACTGTAATGCCCATCCCTGTGAAATCTCAATACAATTTATGTTTGAGTCATGCTGTTATAGTAAATATTATTTGGGGGGTTTCTACCCTACCTTAGGTTATTTAGTTCCCAAATAAAAAACACACTTTTTTTATATTCACACTAAGTTTTAAAGCACTAGAGCTGGGCAGATAACAACCCTTTATGCGACTTTGTCTACTTTCCTGTTAATAATCCTGAGACATCGCTTGCCATGTTTTGTCTGAGCTACTCCTCTTCTAGCTGGGGGGGCCCTTATGCTCATGGTTCACAATCCACCTATACTATGTAGTCATCTTCCTTGTTTCTATCCCTCTCCCTTCTTGTCTCTGCCTAAGACCTTTGAGGCCAGGAACGGAAGCCTACTTCTCTTCTCTCCAGCTCCAGGCTATAGTCATCTTTATTCAACTAGTAGTTTTAAATTAAGGAAAAGGTTTGCACAACAAAAGCTGATATACTCATCTTGAGGCAAATAGACCTTGGGATATATAATTTAGCATTACAATACATAGCAAGAGACCACACTTCCACAGCAAGCAAGACTGAATAACCTATTATAGCTGTTTTTCTATGTCTTTCAATTTAACCTCAATGGACTTTGATGTCTAGGCAGCTGCATCTCCCTTAAGTGTCCCCAAAACAGATTACATCCAATGCTGGTCCCACTCATCGAACACTGTTTTCACAGATGATATTGATTTTGTAAATAGACTGCTTTCTGAAATGATACTATCATTCTCTGTATGGAAATGCACAGATGCCTTGGCTTAGTTTACATCAAAGCAAAGTAAACAGAGGCCAGTATTTTCATCAAACTCTTTAACATGTGTGTCAAGAATATCTACAAAGAAGTTAGATTCCAGAGAACCAAATAACCATATTAAAAAATGGGGTGCAGAGCTAAACAAATCAATTTTCACCTGAAGAACTTCAAATGGTTGAGAAGCACCTTAAGAAATGTTCAACATCATTAGTCATTAGGGAAACCCTGAGATTTCGCCTCACACCAGTCAGAATGGCTAAGATTAAGAATATTCCTCCATTGCTGGTGGGAATGCAAATTGGTACAACCACTCTGTAAATCAGTCTGGGGGTTCCTCAGAAAACTGGGCATGACACTTCCGGAGGACCCTGCTATACCACTCTGGGCATATACCCAACGGATTCCCTGGCAGTAAGGACACATGCTCCACTATGTTCATAGCAGCCTTATTTATAATAGCCAGA
>BDUI01000056.1:36793-56866 GCA_002335545.1 Apodemus speciosus | reverse complement strand
TCTCTTGGGAAGACTATTTCTTGTGAGCCTTCTCACATCTATGTCAGCAAGCATATCCTTATAGTCATTGTTCAGTTTGTTTTGGTAGTCACATCAGTGACACTTGATGAGTGAGTATAACTTCTGAAATTCCTAGGAGACACAATCTCACGGCATACTCTGCTCCTTTTGCTTTTGCAACCTATCTATCCCATGTTCAGCGTTAAGTCAACTGTTCACAAACTTCTGTACTCAGACTGGAAGAAGGCTTTGTTACTCTTCTGGGTCTGATCGGGGAGACTTTGTTTGCTATTCCCATGGATATGAGGTACTGGGGTTGTGGGCATGGCCACAGTCAAGTCAATAGTACACACTCTCTCAGGGCTTTCTCTGCTGCTGTGCACATATTTTGAACATTTCACAGAAGATAAACCATACAGTATGTGTTCCTGTGTGACCATCTCCTTTTGCTAATATGTTTTCAGTATTTATATGTTACCATATACATCAATACTTTGTAAAAAATATTTTATTTTTGAGAATTTCATATATGAGTACCATATTTAAGTCATTTCTCCCCCTTTTCTCCCACCCCATCACCTCTCATGATCTTTTATTTATTTTATATTTATTTTACCTCCTTTCTCTGTCTATCTCAGAGAGACAAACACACACACACACACACACACACACACACACACACACACACACACACACCAATTGCAAATAAATGTTTCTTTCCCTGTGGATTTTCAAAGATCCTTAGGTCTCCTTATTGCTCTGTCTCGTTCTGTGTTGCCTTCTTCCCCAAGTAAGTCTTTTTCTCCACTTTTTTCTCATTTTCCCCTTCAAAGTGCCTGTGTTTTGTTATCCCTTCTCTAGAGCTCTTCCCTTTACTGGTATTTGCAGTTACTTCTTCTTGTAAACCCATATCTGAAGCTTCAGGGCTCGCATTTCGGCATAAGAGATATTTATCTCTCTGTGTCTGAGTCACCTCCCTCAGTATATTTTCTTCTTGTTCAATCATTTTTCATGACACGACAGTGATATATTTTATTCATCCCTCCATTAATTTATGGACACCTATTTTTTCCATTTGGGGCTACCAAGAGCATGCATAATAGGCTTTAATATGGACTTAAGTTCATCTTTTTGGGTATATACTTAAAAATGGAATTTCAGGATCATGTGAGAGTTAATAGATATCTAATCTTTCAGAAACTTCCAGACTTCTTTCCAAAGTGCTTGTGTCATTGTATATTTCCCACAGTAAGGTATGAGGATTCAAACTTCTCTGTATCCCGGCCAACAGTTATTAGACTTTAAGATTCTGTTTATCCTGATATGTATGAAGTGATAGTTCATTGAAGTTTTGGTTTGCATTTTCTTGTTGTCTTATGGTGCTGAGCCTGTTTTTGTGTTCTTGTTGACCATGTATGTATGTATGTATGTATGTATGTATGTATGTACGTACGTACGTATGCATTTCCATGTTCCTAGAGATGTCATTTCTTCCTCTTTTCACACTTCTCTTTTTCTCCTTTCCAAGGTGATGATGAGCTTAAAGACACTGAATTTCATACTAAGTTACAAAGTGAGTTACACTGAAATTTGAGAAGGACAAATTCTTCAACTTAGGTTTCCTTCGAAGACAGTTTTGTCTAGTCTGCTTCTCCTGACTTTTTCATTTTATATCTTTTTTTATTTTTTTTATTTTTTATTTTATGGTGTTTTGGATTTTATTTTTTTGAGTCAGGGTTTCTCTGTATAGCCCTGGTTGTCCTGGAACTCACTCTGTAGACCTGACTGGCTTCGAACTCAGAAATCCGCCTGCCTCTGCCTCCAGAGTGCTGGGATTACAGGCATGCGCTACCACTGTTTGGCTCTCATTTTATGTCTTGAGAACAGGGGAAACATATGACTTGATAAAATGTTGGAGAGCCTGGCAGCCATAGCTTTGTAGCCACACCAGCCACGTGCTCTGTGGTCCATCCGGTAGAATAGACAGCAACCGCTATGCACAATCACTTTGTGAGCACAGATTTAATGGACTCTTCTGGAAGTATTAGGATGAACAGTTATCTTAAAGGATAGGACTCAGTGTTTAAAGTATTTAGAATACAATCAATAAAGATAACGTCAACAAGGGCTAAATGGTGGTGTTTAGCAAGGAAGCAATTAAAGGACACCAAAGGACAGTACCATTCATCTTAGATGAGTTAGAAAGACAGTAGAAGGTGCCCTGTGATGGTTTAGAGCAGAGCTTATCAAGGTCAACATGTCCTGAGAATCACATGGAGGGCTTGACGGCACCTAGAGTATCGTGGTAATCTGGTTTCTGCAGTCCCACGTAAGGATTCAATAGGTTTTTATTTTTGGCAAAATCCCAGGAGTGGTTAATACTGCCAGTCCACGGAAGACTGATGTGGGTTGCCTGGTTTAGAGATCAGAGAATGGACTCACAAGTCAGAGCAGGCTTAATTTTCAGTTCGCTCAGTTTCTAGCTGTGTAACCTTAGACAAGCTAGACCCAGTCGTCCCTCCTGCATTTGCAGTTTTGCAGTCTACACTTTCAGCTAGTGTAATCAATTCCATTCCCAAATATTAATATCTGCCTTGATGATTTCAAGCAAGAGATAGTCTGCTTATATTACTATTATGCTATTTGTTGTAATTTATTATTACATCTTACTTATAATGATATATGTAGAATTTTGTGCTATCTGTGGTCTGAGCATACACTATGAATCTTGGACAAGAGTTTCTATTGTATTTTTTATACATTTAGCTTTCTCCCGATTTCGCAAAATGGAATACAAATCTTTCTTAGACACACACACAGTATGTATATACATGTGCACATATATTAGAATAGTTTTGTGCCTGACATAATTTTCCTTGCCATTTGAAAATATAGTTGCTGTTGGTAATATCAATAAATCATGAACATGACTCAGATATAGAATTGCTAATCAGATCTGAAGATATGACTACAATTATATGGTCTAGAATAGCACATGGATGCCTAGGAAATAGTAGACTCAATATTTGGCTGACTAAATGATTTACCATACTGTGTACACAGAAAAAAGTGATTGTCATCCTATGATGCTTGTTTTATTTCCAGCATGTACCTTTATGTGCATGTCCAGAGTCAATAAGATTCTGTGTNCATTTGATTCATAACTTCTATTAGTTTCACTGTGTCTCTGTTTAGTTTCTGTTTCCATGATCTGTCCATTGATTAGAGTGGGGTGTTGAAGTCTCCCACTATTATTGTGGAATTATTTTTGTGCGGCTATCTTCTTTTGTGTTTGTTGGAAGATGATTTCTTTCTTGCTTGTTCTAGAGTGTAGTTTTCCTCCTTGTGTTGGAGTTTTCTATCTATTATCCTTTTAGGGCTGGATTTGTAGAACAATATTGTTTAAATTTGTTTTTGTTATAGAATATCTTGTTTTTTCTGTCTATGGTATTTGAGAATTTCGCTCATTATATTAGCCTTAGCTGGCATTTGTATTCTCTTAGGGTCTTTATGACAATTTATCTAGGATCTTCTGTCTTTTGTAGTCTCTGTTGAAAAGTCTGGTATAGTTCTAATAGGTCTGCCTCCATATGTTACTTGACCTTTTCTCCTTACCACTTTTAATATTTTGACTTTGTTTTGTGCATTCGTTGTTTTGATTATTATGTGAAGGGGAGAATTTCTTTTCTGGTCCAGTCTATTTGGGGTGCTATAGACTTCCTGAATGTTTATGGACATCTCATTCTTTAGGTTAGAGAAGTTTTCTTTTATAATGTTTTGAAGATATTTACTGGCCCTTCGAGTTGGGAGTCTTTGCTTTCTTCTACTCCTATTATCCTTATGTTTGGCTTTCTCATTTTGTCCTGGATTTCCTGGATGATTTGGATTAGGAGCTTTTTGCATTTTGCATTTTCTTTGACTGTTGTGTCAATATATTCGATGGTATCTTCTAAACCTGAGATTCTCTTTTCTATCTCTTGTATTCTGTTGGTGATGCTTGCATCTATGACTCCTGATCTCTTTCCTATGTTTTCTATCTCCAGGGTTATCTCCCTTTGTGATTTATTAATTGCTTCTATTTCCAGTTTTAGATCCTGGATGGTTTTGTTCAGTTACTTCATCTGTTTGATTTTGTATTCCTGTATTTCTTTGAGGGATTTATGTTTCCTCTTTAAGGGCTTCTACCAGTTTACCTGTATTTTCCTGTATTTCGTTAAGGGAGTTATTTATATCCTTCTTAAAGTCCTCCGTCATCACCATGAGGTGTGATTTTTAAATCAGAATCTTGATTTTTCCATTGTGTTGGAGTATCCAGGACTTGCTGTGGTGGGAGAACTGGGTTCTGATGATGCCATGTAGTCTTGGTTTCTGTTGCTTATGTTCTTGTGCTTGCCTCTTGCCATATGGTTATCTCTTGTGTTAGCTGGTCTTGCTGTGTCTGACTATAGGCTTGTTCCTTCTGTGTGTCTGTGAGCCTATGATCTTAGGTATGTCAGCACTCCTGGGAGATTAGCTGTCTCTTGGCCAAAATTGGGTACAGAGAGCTGTGGCACAGGATAAGCTCCCATTTACATATGGAAACTGGAAGGTTCTAGTCTAGTCTCTGCTGCTTTCTGGTTCCTTTGTCCTGTAGGCTCCTGGTGGATTACACTTAGGCAAGGTATTGTAGCAATGGTGGTAGTCTCACCTGTGATCTTAGGTGTATCTGCAGTCCTGGGAGACCAGCTCTTTCTTGGCAGGATCTGTGTACAGAGTGCTGTGGCACAGGTTAATCTCCTGGGTTCAGATCAAAACTCCATTTCTTTATGCATCTTACTTCCTAAGATTGTTGAAATGAACTTGTGGCACATTGGCTTATGTTTATTAATCTAGAAATCATGGATTGATATGTAAGGAACATGAGTTCAAGATCACTGGTAGATAGGTAGCAAGAAGCAAAGTCAAAAATATTAAAAATATCAAAATTAATGTGTATATTCTCCCTCTTCTTTCTCTCTTTTTGAAACAGAAGCTTACTGGACAGAGAAAGTAGAGTTAGAATATCAGAGAAAAACTCAGGCAATGCATACACCATTTTCAGTGTTCTCCAAATCATCATTTCCAAGTGTGTTTGTAAAATTAGAAGGAAAGATACACAAGATTACAAAGGTGTCAAGGCAAGTCTGTTTGAAATCTTAAAATGTCTTCCCACCATTGACTTGATTTGATAATTTACTTCCTACTGGATTCCTTAAATACCTTTAAAAATGTGTAAGGCCATTCCTGTTATAAGACTGGAGGTGTAGAATTCTCTCTCTCTCTCTCTCTCTCTCTCTCTCTCTCTCTCTCTCTTTCTTTCTTTCTCTCTCAGACACACACACACTCAGAGAGAGAGAGAGAGAGAGAGAGAGAGAGAGAGAGAGAGAGAGAGAGAGAGAGAGAGAATTGGGCATTTTTCTAGGTTCTTGTGAGTGGCACTAAGTCTAATTTCCTGATAGAGATGGGGAGCTGCAAGGGCTCTTTACGCTTGAATTATGAAGCCTAAACTGGTAAATGAAGCAGAATCTGTATGTTGTATTCTTTGAAAAGAATGAAACTGCAAAGAACAGTCAGGAAAGTCGAAGGAAGTGGAAGGGTCCTGTTTGAAAGGGTGGATGTTTAAAATTAAGATGCTTTCATCAGGAAATTCACAGAGAACAATTTATGGTCTGGAGTAGGCAGATTCTGAAGAGTGAGATATCCTAGCTCACTGTAATGCACTAAGTAGAAGAATAAATATACTTACTATTCCAGCTGTTGAGTAGTGATAGGAGAACACGTGAAGATTCCAAATCCCAAATCACCTGCTTAGTGCATGCCAAGTTTCAAGGAACATTGTATTTTCACATATTCTATATAATTCATTTCTACACTTAATTTTTTTAATTAGTAAGAGGTTAACTGTGGTGTGGAACTTTGAAGTGATGTAAGAAATGGAATGTCTATGAATAAATAGAATAATTCATAATAAAAAATCGTGAGTATTTTTTTGTTATTCATTAATCCCAGATTGAACACAATCAAGGGTTTAGGAATAAAAAAGGAAGAGTTGGACAGATAGATCAGTTGGTGAAGTTGCCTCATGCTAAGCTTAACTATCTGTTGATTCCTGGGACTCACAGCGTGCAAGAGCAGAGCTAACTCTTATATTCTGACATCTAACATTCACAGATAAAATTTTAAAATATTATAATACAAAATATACTAAAAGTTCATGCTTGTGGAGTGGTGGGAGGAAATAAACTAAGTAATAGAAAAGCTTTGTCATAGAGTTGTTTTGTATAGCACAAACTCTAATCCTCACAAATTCCAGAGGAAAGCCATCACTTCTTCCTGCTGTCCAGAAGATAATGTATATCTGAGGAAATTGAAAGAGCAATGAAACATTTGATTAAATGCTGATGAATGCCAACTGGTAACTTTGTTTGTACATGAATGAAAGAGAAAATGATCAAGGCCATGACCTTGACTGTGAATTTGATATGTTACCAAGACAATGATGTTAGCAGACTAAATAAGTGATGAAGCAAGATTGGAAAACACCAGAAAATAAATGAGAATATTTTAGTGACAAAATATAGGATAATTGTCTAATCAATTGCAACTCACACTCGATATAAAACCTTTCAAAGATTTTAACAGAAATGTAATGAAAAAGTGACAGTGCATAAAGCAAGATCAGGAAGTATCTTTTTAATGGGGTGGGAATAGAGGGAAACTGCAAAATATTGATGAAGCCAGTGTATTTATAACACTGTCTTCAATAATGAAGTTTAGGAGTTATTGCTGCAGTGTTAGTGGATATCTTATACAAATGACTTGGCAGATAATACTGAAAATCCAAGCACTACACACTGTGTAAGTTCTTACCACAGTATGTAAGCACTTACCACAGACTAGGTTCACACACTGTAGAGGTATCCCTGACATCTAGACTTAAAAGACATGTGGAGAACTATGTCCAAAAAAGAACACAGCCAAAGTATATGTATCCATTCGTAATTTCATTAAGTAACATTTTTTCTTTCTTCATCTGGATTATTTTGATCTGTATTTGATTTTATCCTATTATATTATTTAGAGAGCAATATAATCCACTAAATTTGCTATGAAAGTAAAACTCATGTGCTCTAATTCAGGTCCCAATGGTTACTAAAACACAACTTGTTAAATCTCTTGATTTGTTAGGTCTCCATTTCCTCCTCTAAAATACAAGACTAATAATGGGGTTGTTGAATTAAAGAGAGTTTGGGAAAAGGTACTTCATGAGTATACCATCCTAAGTGTTAACTCTTCTTTAGTATTTTATATATACCTAAGGTTATAATTAATGGAATTTTTGGTAAGGAGAAGGAACAAGCTATTCTTAATCATGCAAAGTGACCATTATATCACTTATAGCTTTTTTCCATATGTATTTGATATGAGTGGAAATACAAAATTTTAACATTGCCTAAGGATCATATATTATATACAGTGTTTACTGTGTACTGTGTTTGATTAAGTCTGAGTTGTAGGGAAAACTAGACTCTAGAGATAACAGCAGTAAACAAAGTATTGTTATATGGGCAACCATGAAGCTCAGAAGGACTTTTTGTAAAGTATATTTCCAGTTATCATACATATGGAAACACTAGGGGTAAACGTTCAGTTCCTGTTACTATTGCAAAAGAAATAAAATGTGGTCAATACTTACAGTTGTAGTCTAGCTTATATTTTATTAATATTAAGCAATTGGCTTTATGAATGATTATGATAATAGAATAGACTCCGTCGTTTATACATACTTGAAATATGATTTTATAATATAAAATTATACTGCATGTGCCAGGTAATGATTATGGTATTAACTTATAGGTATAGGACATGAAGAATATAATAAAATCATGTCTTTACATATTAAATCAAAATAATCAGATAAATGGCAATTTCACAATGATTTTTTCCAGTAGGTATCAAAAATATATTTTTCTCATTTTTTACTTAAAATTTATAACAGATAAAATTGTTTAAATGTATGGAATACTGTATTATTTTTACAAACAGTGATATATTGTTATCTAAGTAATGGATATGCCTATTAATGTCCAAGTAAGTGTAAGCATTCTTGTTCCTCAAATGTTCATCAATTTTTGTACTAAAACATTAGAAATATTCCAGGCAATAATAGATAGTGCATACCTTTAATCCCAGTACTGGGAGGCAGAGGCTGGCAAATCTCTGAGTTTGAAGCCAGTCAGGTCTACAGAGCAAGTTCCAGTACAGCCAGGGATACATAGAAAATCCCATCATAAACAAACAAACAAACAAACAAACAAACATCCAGTATAGGTTTGCTTCAGATGTTCCCTCTCCTGTATAACTACATCTCAGTACATTTACTGATGAATGCATTTTTAAAAATAAGATGAGATACATAGTGAAATAATAATTTTCACAACTAAAAATATTTTAGGTTTCCAAAGGATAAGAACATTTTCAATTAAGCTCCCTTAAATTATATCATACATAACAGTGGTGAAGTAACACATTCAAAATCTAAAGAGTTAGTTCAGAATATTAAGAGATGCTTAAAGATAAAAGAAAAGCTTTCAGACATAATCCTGGGTTCATTTACTATAGCTTATGTCACTAAATTACATTAAATCTCATGCCTACCATAATTCTACTTGAATTCCTTATTCATTTAACAGGGCAAATCCTAAACTATCTGGAATCTAGAACAAAAAGCTTTTTTATAACAAGTTAATCAATTAATTATTTTTTTTGTTTGTTTCCAATATATCCTGAATGCAGTTTCCCCTTCTTCTACTACTACCAGTACTCCCCACACTCCTCACCATTTGACCCTCCACATCGCACCTTTGCTATCCCCAAAATCTACTACTCCCTCTGAAAGCAACAGCCCTCCCCCAAATATCCACCGAATACAATATAGCAAAATGTAATAAGACTAGGTACAAACCCTTATATCAAGGATGATCAAGGCAACCTAGTAGGAAGAAAAAGATCTTAAGAGCTGAGGAAAGAGTCAGAGATACCCCTCATTCCAAGTCCCACAAGAACACCAAGCTACACAGCCATCACAAATACTTAAGGGACCTAGCACAGACCCATGCAGACTCCTTGATTGCTGCTTCAGTCTCTGTGAGCCTCTATGACCTGCACTTAGTTAATAATGTTTGTGAGGCTTGTTCTTCTAGTGTTCTAGACCCCCTCTAGCTCCTACAATTCTTATCACCCAACTCCACCCTTTCTAGCTCCAATGGTAGGGGCCTGAAGGAGATCTCCAATTTGGGCTCAAGCAGAGAACCTAATCTACCAAAAACAAACAAACAAACAAACAAGCAAACAAAACAAAACAAAACAAAACAAAAAACACAGGGACCTGGGATTCCTTAGCTAAACACAAGCTACAAAGTGAAGCACTGAAAGATTTCAGAAGAGATTGATTTCTTTTTTAATCCATGGACTAGTAAGGACTAGAAAGAAGTTGGTAGAACAATTGCCATAAAAAGAAAGAGGTCAAGCACTTGCGGCACATTTTTCAAGAGTCAGGTCTTTATATAGGTGAATCTTGCCTCTACATTGGGCTCTGTCCCAGGACTTCAAAGCCTTGGGTGACCAGTACGTGAAGGACAAATTTAGGAGACATAAATCTGTTGGTCCTGCTGAGGCGCAGCGTTTCTTGAAGGGATGGGAGACCTATGCAGCAATATTGTGGCAAAAAGCTAAGGACAGCAGACAAAGTTCAACAGTAAAAGCACGCTTTGACACCTCTCTCCAAGAAAAATGTGATAACTTTTGTGATGATCAAATTGGACTGTTGCAAGAGCTGATGCAAGAAGCTAATAAACCCAACTGGCAGTTTAGTATCACTGAGTGTGCAAAACCACAATTGTGATACAATAATCTTAACAAAGTGTCTAAAATTTGTAGCCTGTTACCTTATCTATCATTGACTCTCTAAAGTGACTTTCGACTTTAATGGAAGAGTCTCTTATTTTTGGAGAATATAAGAATATATGTGGAATATAGTTTTGTGGAATTTAACTTCTGGGCTAAAGAAAGGTATTTAAAAGGATATGCTTTTGAATTTTGCTGAAAAAATCTTGTTTTATTAATCATTTTCTTTGTTTACATTTCAAATGTTACCCTCCTTCCCAGACTCCCCTCCATGAACAGCCCATGCCCTTGGCCTTTGCCTCGAACAGGATACTCCCCCAATCTACCCCCGCCTCACCTCTCTAGCACCCCCCTTCTCTGGGCATCAGACTTCTGCAGGACAAAGTACATCCCCTCCCACTAATGCCAAATGAGGCAGTCTTCTGCCGCATATGTAGCTGGAGCCATGGACGCACACATGTATACTCTTTGGTGGTTTCATCCTTTGGAACTCTGAGGGGTCTGGTTAGTTGATGGTATTGTTCTACCTATGGGCTTGCAATCCCCTTCAGATCTTTCAGCCCTTTCCCTAACTCTTCCATTGGGATCCACTGGCTCAGGATCTGCATCTGTCTTAGTCAGGTGCTGGCAGAGCCTCTCAGAAGACACCCATACCAGGCTCCTGTCTGAAAGTACATGAATTTTTTATTTGAATTTGTTTCAAATTCTATTCCCATCAAGCTTTAGCCTCCTCATTTGCCTCTAGCTTCATCTGTTAAATAAACATAATAATGGAAGATGTGGAATTCCAATAAGTTTATTATTAGACATATCGTGATTCTGAAAGTCCCACTTTTCCTCCTTTAATAGTGCACACCTGGCTATCACTCAGAATTTCCTGTTTGAGTCACAGTGAAAGTTTTTTTAAAAAAAGCATTAAGATTCAATTATTAAGAATTTCAGTTATTGTCTAAAGGTTGGGGAGACGACGAAAAATACTAAGTTGACTCATAAATAGGTCCGTGGCTCCAGCTACATATGTAGCAGTGGATTGCCTTATCTGGCATCAGTGGGAGGGGAGGCCCTTGATCCTGTGGAGACCTGTTGCCCCAGCATAGAAGGATGCTAGAGGGGTGAGGCAGGAGTTGATGGGTGGATGAGCACTCTCTTAGAAAGGCAAGGGGAGATGAGATGGGGGCGTGTTTCAGAGGGATGAACAGGAAGAGGGCAAGATTTGAAATGTACCTAAATAAAATTACCAATAAATTATCTATCAAAACCTGAAAGAAAAGAAAAAAGAATGAACTGTTTAGGAACAATCCCCATGAATCTAAAAGGCAAGTCACTTGTTAACTGAGCATCTTTTCTCACCTATAAAATGGAATAAGAAATCTGTGAGATGTGACTCAGATCAGGCACTTACCCTGGGGCCTGAAAACCCATACTGTAAAGAAAAACACATTTCCAGGACCTCAAGACTTTTTTTTTTAGCATCCTCTACTTCTTTTGTACTTCTCATTTAATTATCCTGTTATTACCATTCTCCCCTTAGCAAGTCCCTTCATTTTAAACTGCCTTTTGTACACCCTTGTAAACCATTTGCCTTTAATTCCTCCCTATTGCATACCTAGTCAGGAATGTGATGTTTTCTGAATTGAATTCTTAACTTATACTATTTATCTCAATGAAAAAAAAATGTTTATCCCAAAGCAGTCTTTTTATTCATTTGAAGCAACAATCATGTTATTTAAAAATGTGACAGGTTTCTAAGCTCTGTAAATATGCTTGTGTAAAGATTTCTTGATGACTTATTGTTGGTCCCTTTAGAGACTGAGACTCAGAATTAATGAAGACTGGTTCAATGCATCTATTAGTGAACTGAGGGCAGTAGACAGAAGTAGATAAAATGAGAGAAAAGATGAGAGTCTGCTTAATTATGAGGTTGTATAATCTCTGGATTTTCCATTGTCATATCTGGATCCATTAAAGATTTCAGTCACTGTAAGTGGCTAGAATATGCACAGATAAATACACTGAAGTCCGTTTGAGGTGATCCAGTTGTACTGATGCTCTTGCCATAGTCTAGTCAACTTTGTCAGGACTGGGGCAAAGAGCAGATTAATGGAAGCTCCTTTTCTCTTAGTACTTTTACCTTGTAACTTGTCAAGGAAACTCCTCAAAGCTTTATCTCCTAGACTTTTAAAAGAGTCATCTGCTTCAACATCTGTTTCTCCTTGCCTTAAAAGAACTTTTCTATAGAATTATGGGTATATATAGATCATAGAGAAAATGAATACACACACACACACACACATACACATTCACACCCCACACACACATATTCAGATATAGACACAGATAAAGATATTAGTCAGTCTTGCTAATATTCATTCCATGCACATGCTGCCAGAGAAAAATAAAAATATCTACTGAGTTCTAAAACAGTGTGAAAAGAAACAAAAAATGCAGAGAAATTTTAATAGCTGTGTAAGAAGTAAGGACAATTAAGGCTTAATCAAAGAATTATCAAGCTAACTAGATGTTATTTATTACCATGACATACATTTTAATAGTTTCATCTCTCAGCTAATATGCTGGGGTGAGGACTAAGGAAGAATTCTAGTCCCTTATACATCCCCCCAATGCTATTGGATGTCCCTTTGATTGGCCTTAGTTACAGTGGCTAAAGTCAGAGACTCCAGGGCTCTTTGTAGCTAGCCACTCAGACAACTGCCATAATTACTTCTTCCCCATCCTGATCAGACCTTCCATTAAGTATAGAAATAGTGACTGAGCTGTATCACTAGCTCTTTCAGAGTCTCTTGTTTGATAAACAAGTTTAGTAGCATTGTCTCCTTGCAGACTTTTTATTTTTCTATATATGTTGAACACTATACCAAACTCCAATAGCAATAGTTAGTGTTACTGGTGGTAGGCTGTTCAGCCAGCTGCTCAGTGTTCTTTGCATAGGTCTACAATTTCTCCTTGAGACATTTTACATTTTGGTTTTCTGTATTATTTTAAGGCAATATCATGCTATTGGCATTACTCCACTGGCATTGGAGTAATAAATATTTTGAGGCAGCAGTTTTTATGTTTATAACTCCATCAGCACTAGGGGGATATATTCAAAACCATTCTACTTATTAGTGTCAAGGCAGAACTGAAGCCATAGAACAAATCCTACATTCATGCACACCACTGCACTGTGGTTGTTATTTACTGATCACACTGGTTCTGTATTTATCCTTATACACCTGGTTGGTCTTAGATCTCAACAAGAAAAATATTGTTGTAAACTGTTATTTTTAGGTTTTTGGGTCTTCATTGCAGGGTCTTTCTGAATAGCTCTGCTAGACGTTACTCACTACAGCTCCCACGTTCACCTCAAACTCACAGCAATCCTCCTATGTCGGCCTCTCCAAGTATTGGGATTACAAATTTGTACTACTATTCTTGTTTTAGGAATGAGTTTTTGAGTGAATGATAGAAGGAATAAAATTGTAAAAAGTGAACTAAGTAGCAAAAAAATAAACTAAACCAGCCCTATGGGCAGGACCTATGTGGCCATGCTTCCTTCTAAGTTAGAACATATTCTACTCCAGAACCTGCCTTTTGCCTTTGCACTAATTTATTTACGAGTATTTATATTACCCTTTGGAAATATTCGCCAATATATTTTACTTAGTAATTCTGTTTGGTGATTAATATGTTGTTTGTATGGATAAAAAATGCCACCAACAACTCCATTCCATTTTATCTTCATTTTCTAGTGTTTAGTTTTTGAACATTTTATAGCACAGAAACTTGTGTCTTTCCTAAAGACAGGGAGTGAAAATAGACAGTGCAATATCATTATATATCACCAGGTAACCTAGTGAGAATATTTAAAGCCTATTCTAAAATACTGTGAAAAGGAACAAAAAAATCCAGAATAATTGAAAAACTGTACATAATCAAACTTCCTGGAAAATCAAACTAATGGCTTAATGTTCTATATAGTAGTCACACAACACCTAATCCTGTTTCATGCACTATAATACATGAACTTGATTATATATAAAATCTGGGAGTTTTCCCAGAGGACTATGATATTTCATGTTATTATATACAGTTCCTAAAAGACACTGATAAATTATGCACATTATTTCAAGACATAAAATACTATCAGTTATACTCAGTTTAAATCAGGAAGAAAGATTAGCTGACTGCCAAATATGCCATTCATCTGTGAATGTAATTGTGAATTTAATTGCAACATAGAACCCATTAAATAACCATTGTTAACTATTAACATACCACCACTTTATCCTTTATCTATGACACATTTAAATTTCAGCTTTATGACTATTGTTGAAGAGATACAGAGGCGTAATATTTTTAATCAAGAATCCTGTAAAAATATTTTTTTCTTTTAAGGAAATATTTTAAGTTCCTTTCTCTTCTTGATGAAAGATTCATTTTAAAGCATCTCTTTAGCCTTTTCTAGTTTCTCTGTTTTGATTGGAAACTGAATTATTTCATGTGTCAGAGAAAAATCAGAGGATAGACTTTTCACCCATAGTAGAGACAAATATTGGGACAGGCGGCTGCAGAAACCCTTCATTTTACCAAGGCTTTGGTAGTGTGGGAGTTAACAGGTTATGAAAAAGTGACAAATGACTTATTTTCATATCAATTAATTCTTTGTCTAATACAGAAGCAGCCCTGTTTTTGAAATACCATATTAGAAAGTTCTCATGTTTGGTTAGGAGGATGGCTCAGTGGATAAAGTGTGTAATGTCAGGATTTCTGATGATTACACAAGGGCCATATTGTGTGATGGCTACCTGTAAACTCTCAAAATAGGCACAGGGACATTCCTCTAGGAGAAGCAGGTTAGCTTGGTTAGCTTGGTTAGTTTGGTTAGCTTGGTTAGCTTCCAGTTCGTGGAGAGACCTTGCCTTAATAAATAAAGTCAAAATTCTCTATTGAATATAGCCAATGTCATTTTGGGCCTCTATGTTTTTATATGCACACACATGAATATACAGGCATGCAAAATATTTCTCACATTACCATTGAGAATGACAACTAAGATAATAACAACAACTAAGAACTTAGCTGTATGAGATGGAACTGCATCTGAGGGAAAGGCCTGGTAGCTTTAATAATTGTGAGGATCTTGAGTAGTGATAGTATTGAGGGGACTCTGGTGACTCATGGGTCATTTCATTCAGTTCTCACACAGCTCTGTTAGTTGTCTTATGACTTGACCTCAGACAAGTAAGAATTGATGTGAGAAGGGAGCTTCAGAATTGGTTCAAATGGCTGTATATTATCTCCAGGATTCTAGCAGAATTACAAGGTTAATTTTAAAAGAATGCCAACATCTCCCTTTTCCATCACTTAATTTGCTAAGTGATACAGTTTATAGCAAATGAACAGTCTTCCTTTGTTATAATGAAAATTGTAACAATTACTTGATTAGTAAATAATATTATTGTAAACAATTTATCTATATTAATAATGATGATCAATGAAAAAATGATCATGAACAATGAATATCTTAATAGCATTTATTCAGTATACTAGCCTTGATGAGAAAGCTATTTATGTATACCTCAATACATCAGTGAAATCTTAAATTTTAGCTCCAATTTATATTATGTAGTTTTATTTGGAACCACATATATTGAATTCAATGTAATTGTGTTCCTCATTTACTGATAAACCTCATACATTAAATATTAACCAAGCAGAAAATTTTATACCATAGCCACCCCTAACATTTAATATCACAGAGAATGTGCACACTTAATTCCATGAAGATTGACAGATATTTTTATACTTAAAAAGACTCCAGAGTCTTAATTTGAATTTACTATCTTGTAGTAATCATTCCAACCTAAAGTCAAAATGTGTGATACTTTTATTTTAAGTCACCTTCATGGGAAATAAAGTAAAATGTCCATTAGTAAATTTATCTTATTAATAAAGAATATAACATGTAAAATGATTTATTAAATTGATATGACATAATTTCTCTACCATAATTGCACATAACTGTCCTATAATATGGATCTTCCATTAATTGAAAAGTTTTATCCAAATAGTATATTTTAGACTTCTCTAATGATTATTTTATATAGCTTTAAATACTTTACTCATCCTCTTTTCATTCAGCTGCTTTTAAATAGTCAGACACAAATGCAATATGAGTTTGTAGAAAGAAGTAAATATTCCAGTTCTTTACATTTGGCTCATTATTACGAAAAAATCACGTGAAATTTTCAAGTCCTCAACTTCTTTGATTTCCTCAGTAAAACATGAGCCATCTTTATGCTCAGAAATATTCGGGTTACATGTATGGAGGTGAAAGTCTTTAGATTAAAACATACAACAATCATACATTCTTGCTAGTTATGGGGAAACATTAGATATATAGAATATCTTATATATCATTAAATATTTAATATATCATTAAAATGATATGAGTGAATTGTTTCACGAATACTTAATTTTTTAGCTTGAACTTAGACACAACCACAACCTATAGACAAGCATTCTAATATTTCACTGAAATGATGAATATTATAGTCTAAAAAAATTAGTAAACTTCCTCTAATAATAATTAAACAATCTGATTTGCAAGTAATTGAAATAATAGTTTTTCTATATGTTTTTGAAAATGTTTCCCATTCTACTAAGAACTGAAAACCTAAAATTCAGTCTTATGCAAAGTATAAGTACAGCATGCTAACTCAGCAGTTAGCTACATTAATTCACTCATTCATTCATTTCCTCCATTTAGCCATTCATTTCATTTTAATAAATATTTTCATTTAATTAATAGGCATTGAGGATCACAATAGCCATAGTCTGGTGTAGACTTAAAATAACTTGAAGTGAATAACTTGAAGGCAACCATTGATACCTGGAGAATCATGGAGCATATGTGATGTTAGTGGCTGTCAAGTACTGCCATTGTATATTATTATAGAGTCAAATAAAAAACTGTAAACAGAATCAGTTTTTAAATAATGGTTGGAGTTATCTGTTATAAGCAGTCTCATCATTGAAAAGCTGTAATTCTTACTTCTTCTTTTTTTTTATTGGATATATTCTTTATTTACATTTCATTTCCCTTTTTCTGGATTCCCCGACCCCCAGATGTCCCATATGTCTTTTTCCCTCCCCCGGTTCCNAAAATCCAGTATACAATCAAAGCAACCACAAGAGTTGGAAACACCTTTAAATTGTGTGTGTGTGTGTGTGTGTGTGTGTGTGTGTGTATGTGTGTTAAGAAGACTTTTAAGCCTATTGGCTTCTTCCAGAACAGATTTCCAATCCTACCCCATCGAGTTATCATACAAATTTTGAATCATGTGGTTCAATTGATTTAAAGTCATGCAATGAGAAAAATAGGCACCAAATAATCTATGAGAAAAAAAAATCCAGTATACAATCAAAGCAACCACAAGAGGGAGCGTTGCCAAGAAYCAGAACTGGCCATCGGAGAAGGACCTGGTTTTTCCACTCCTCTCTGACTTCCAATCTCTTTCTCTTTGAGTAAACTCCTTTGCAGAGAGTGAGTGGCTGAACCGGATATAACAGCTCCCAAGGCGCTCTTCTTTAACCGTGTGGATAGGACTTCTAAGTGGCAAAGCCCCCTTCGGTCTTGGGGACAAGCCTGTGCCCACAGGATCCTGATGGTCGGTGTGATGGCAGTGGGGCCCTCCCCCTTTCTCAGCCAGGCATATCATCCAGCGTTGGTTTTGTCTCCCCTCTGGGGAGATAATGTGGTTTACATTCCTTTAGAAGTCCTGGCTATCAAGAATTTTGAGGTCTGCTTAACTTGGGAAGTGAAGGAAAGAATGTCAGCTAACCCAGTGGTGAAACCCTGCAGTGTGCTCTGTAAAGGCCGTTTTCTCCCCACTTTTCCTTTCCCCCCTTTTGTATATTAACCACAAATCATCCTCAGGATTTAAGTGAACCTCACAAGAAGCCAGCAAGAAAAATGCAAAGCATCTCAACATCTCCAAGAAAGTCCTGAACAGACTTGCCTGAGTGACGATCAGTAGTACATCATCACCAGTCTTATTCACCACCTCCTGGCTCCTGTTGACACATTTTAAGAAATCAGGAAACCTAATAGAAGAAATGGTTTCTAATATATCTAAGGCAGTATTTCAATGAAATAAATGCACAGGAAGGGCCAGAGGATGACAAAGCTGTGCCCTAACAAGTAACTGGATATTGATGTCTTATAGACAACTCTTACTAAGTATAGGAAAATATCTTTATTTTGAAATTTAAGAAAACCAAAGGCCCATGGGATAGATTAACCCCGAGGCTCCTGTTTCCAGCCGGGTATAGTATGCCAACTTCTTTCATCACAATAATAGGCATTTATGGACCATTATATTAATATTTTTTTATTTAGATAAAGTTCACAAACATCCTCACCTATATACATATGTGCAAACATCCCTTAAATTCATTAGGAAATATTTTATAATATCTAAGGTTTTAGGTTCACCGATGCAGTGTCACACAGTGTGAGGACGAGGGAGGGCCCCGAGTGCTCTCACAGAGGGGTCTGTTCCCGCCTCGTCTCTTCTTCCTCTTGAGCCACCTTCCGTGTTCTAGGTCATATGATCCAGAATTTATTTCTTATATGCTCTAGACATTTTCATGTGGTTATAGATTGTGTCTCGGCATATGACTTACTGTAAAGATAGTCAAGCAAAGAAATAGGCAAAAAGAAAGYAAAGACATTCAGTTAAAACCCAGAGAACTTTATGATGCCGAAAAAATAAGTAAAAACAGATGTTTCGAAGTTTTGAAAATCAAGCCATTATTTTTTGTTTCCATTGCATTTTAAAAAGCATTATAAATAAGCTTTGAAGCAATACAAGATCCTCTGTTTGTTTTGCTGATAGCATCTTTTCTAAAAAGAAAACTATTGATTCATGCTTCAGTTAGAGTCTAAATCATAGCTCAATATAGTGAAAGGACTGACGGTATTTGCTTGAGAGTTTGTTGCTGCTGTCCTGAAACTGCTTACAAGGTCTAAGTCACTTATCAATCCATTTGATTAGATCTTTGCAGCCTAATTATGAATAGGCTAATGTAAGTCCTAATATTTCATCATTCACACACTTTACACTTAGTTTTATATTTCATGGTGTTTTCTCTGCAAAAGCAAAAACCTGTTTTACTAGTCTTTGTAGTTCATTCTTAAAATTGCTCACAAATTTGACAGTAGGACTAGTAGTCTGGACCTCTCCCTAGCTTTCACCCCCTTTCATCAAACTTTAGGATCCTTACAACAGAGTCTCTAGATAGGAATGCTGCTTCAAATGAGCTGTCGTTCCTGAGGTTGAATCCTAAACTTACTACCCGAACAGCTCGAGGGAATTCTTACTGCCAGAATCAGGGGCTTGCTCGCTCAGAGCCGCGAACGGCTGGCCTCAGCGCAGCTGCCCCTCATGCTTCTCCAGTAGCCCCATCATGTGCAGTCACGGAATGTCTTCCAGCTGTGAGACAATGTCCTGGGCTCAAAACTGCATCCCTGCTGAGTATCCTCCCAGGGTATAAACCAACTGTGGAAATGACTGGCTGCTAAAATATGTAACAAGGGAAATCAGTTCATATCAACAACATAAACTATCATCTGTCTGTTATTATATTCATTCAGCTGGGTCACATATGACTCAATAATCAAATTACCACCCTATATATCTTAAATCTGTACATTCATTCAAACACCATGTGGACATGGGAAAACAAAGATAATCTAAAATGTCATCTCTTTATTTTTTAAAAATATGTCTTTTTCTGTTATACATAAGTGAAAATTCATATAAAAATGTGAACAGTATACAATAAAAAAAAAGTTGAGGTCCTCAGTGAGCCCCTTCCATAATTTGACATGCTGTTAACAGTTTGGTACTTAATTATTGCTTCTTCATATAATACACTATTCTATTGTTGATCTTGAACARATGCAATTGCCTTTGAAATTTAAGTGATTTTAAGCGAAATTTTTTTATATTAATATAAATCCTCAAAGGTGAATAAAATTTAAATGGAGAAAAACAATGTAATTTTTTTCACTATTTATTCCCCAACTTGGTAAAAACAGCATTTGAAAAATACAAAAAAATCAAAACAATGCAGAGAGAG